>PVKE010003474.1:22637-72222 GCA_004027555.1 Craseonycteris thonglongyai
ACCCTCCCCTCCCCTGGTTTGAGTTGTGAATAAAAAGAAAAACTTGGTGTAAGTCAGGGCTTGTTGCTCCCGGATGAAACCGGGGTGGCAGCCCAGATTCGAATCTGCTAATAAAATCTCCCTCACCAATTGGCAGAAGAGGGTCTGATTCCACCAAATTCTTTGTGTCATGGTCGTCTGTCTCGCAGGTGGTCTCATTTGGCACAACAATTCTGAAGGTATCAAAAATGAAAGACAAAGAAAGAATCTTCAAGGCAGCCAGAGAAGAAGGGTTTTGGATATATATTCTTCAAAGGAAAATCTATCAGGCTATCAACTTTTAGCAGAAACGCTGCAAGCCAGAAGAAAGTGGAACCAAATTTTCAAAATTTTAAGAGAGAAACTACCAGCCAAGAATAAACTAGCCAACAAAATTAACCATTAGATGTGAAGGAAGAACAAAGACCTTTTCAGACATACAAAAGCTGCGAGAATTCCTCAGCACAAGGCCAGCATTTCAAGAAATAATAAAGGAGGCTATTTGACCTAAACAGGTTTGGTGGTTACCTGAAGAGGGGGAAGAAGGGGGGGAGGGAGAATCGTGTGTGTGGGGGGGGGGGGATTGGCACCGGATATATGGTGATGGAAGGGGAGCTGATTCGGGGTGGTGGGCACATAATGTGACGCATGGGTGATGTGATGTGGACTTGTACATGTGGAAACTATCTAATTGTTACCAATCAAGAAATCAAAATAAATGAAGAAAAGTTGGGACAACAAAGAAATAAAAAGAAAAGAAGAAATGGATACAGAAAATCCTTATATATCCATCATCATCCTAAATGTAAATAGACTCTATTCTCCAATAAAAAGACACAGAGTATCAGATTAGATTTTTAAAAACAAAACACAAGCATATATTGTCTACAAGAGACACACCTCAGCCACAGGGACAAACACAAATTCAAAGTAAACACAAATTCAAACAAAACTCCAAGCAAATGGCATCCAGAGAAAAGCAGCAATATCTATACTGATTTCTAATGAAAAAGACATCAGGCTAAAAAAGATAAGAGATAAAGATAGACACATCATACTGATAAAAGGAACAATACATTAAGAAAACATGACACTCATTAATATAGATGCCCTTAATCAGGAAGCACCAAAATTTACAAAGCACTTACTAAGAGATTTAATAAAAGAAACTGACAAAACACAATTATAGCAGGAGATCTCAACACCATCTAGACAACTATGAACGAATCATTCAAACAGAAAATAAATAAGAAATTAGCAGTCTTAAATGATACCTCATAGAAACTGAACATAATTGACATTTATAGGACACTCCATCCTACAACACAGGACTATACATCATTTTTTAGTGCACATGGAACATTTTCAAGGATAGACCATATTCTGGGACACAAACCAGCCTTAGCAAATTCAAGAAGACTGAAATCATTCCAAGCGTATTCTCAGACCACAAAGCTTTGAAATTAGAGATCAGCTATAAAAAGAAACCAGAAAAAAACACATATACATGAATATTGAAAAACATGCTATTAAAAAAAAAACTGACTGGATCAAAGAACTAAAACAAGAAATTAAAAAAATATATAGAAACTAACAACAATGAAAACATTATGTACCAAAATTATTTGGACACAGCAAAAGCAGTAATAAGAGAGAAATTTATATTGTTATAGGCCTATCTCAAGAAATAAGAAAAATCAAAAGGAAACATCCTAACATCCCATCTTAAAGAACTAGAAAAGGAAGAACAAAAGAACCACTAAGTCAGCAGAAGAAAAGAAATAATAAAAATTGAAGCAGAACTTATTGAAATTGAGAATATAAAAACAATAGATAAAATTAGTGCAACAAAGAGCTTGTTCTTTGAACAAATCAATAAAATTGACAAACCACTGGCTAGGTTCACAAAAGGACAAAGAGAAAAGACACAAATAACCAAGATTAGAAAGGAGAGGAGAGAAATTAAGACTGATACTACATAAATACAAATTATCATAAGAAATTATTATGAAAGACTTTATGCCACCAAATTTGACAACCTAGAAGAGACACATTTCTAGAAACATATAGTTTACCTAGACTGAACCAAGAAGAATTGTATAATCTAAACAGACCCAATTGGTTGGTTGCTTTTTTGCTTTGTTGATGGTTTCCTTGGGAGAAAATATTTGCAAATAATGCCTCTGATAAGGGGCTAGTATCTAAAATATATAAATAACACATACAACTGAACAACAGCAACATAAAAAGCAATCCAATTGAAAAATGGGCAGAAGACCTAAACACACACTTCACCCACGAAAACATACAAATGGCCAATAGACACATGAAAAATGCACCACTTCATTAGCTATTAGGAAAATACAAATTAAAACCACAATGAGATACCACCTCATACCTGTTAGAGTGGCTATAAGCAACAAAATAAGGAACAAGTGCTGCAGAGGCTGTGGAGAAAATAGAACCCTTATACACTGTCAGTGGGAACACAAATTGGTACAACTGCTGTGGAGGACAGTATAGAGATTCCTCAGAAAACGGGGAATGGAGCTACCATATGACAAGGAAAATCACCCTTTTGGGTATCTATTCAAAAAAACTTTAAAACCTTATTCTTTAAAAACATATGTACCCCCATATTCATTGCAGCTCTATTCACAGTGGCCAAGTCATGGAAACAATCAAAGTGCCCTTTAATAGATGACTGGGTAAAGAAGTTGTGGTACTTATATACAATGGAATATTACTCAGCTATAAGGAAAGATAAAATACTGCCATTTGCAACAACATGGGTGGAACTTGAGATCATGCTAAGCAAAATAAGCCAGACAGGAAAAGCTAAGAACTGCATGACTTCACTCATTGGTGGAATATCAAATTGAAAACGACAAAGAAACAAAACCTCATGGACACAGTCCATAGTTTAGTGGTTACCTGAGGGTAAATGGGGAAGGGGTGGGAGAGGAGGGAGGGGGAGCTAAATATGTGGTGATGAAAGAAAGCTGACTTTGGGTGGTGAAGACATATTGTAGCACACAGATGAAGTACTGTGGAGCTGTACACCTGGCACCTATGTAATTTTTACTAACCAATGTTACCCTAATAAATTTAACAATAATTTTAAAAAAGAATAAGTTACTACCACATTGAACTTTAAATATTTCTGTTCCGTTATAATCTTTAATTTCAAAAAATGTACAAGAAGTAACATATAAAAGATTAAACTGATGGTGTCTGTTTCTATTTCTGTTTCTTCTGATGTTAAAAAGTAAATTCAAATATATGATGGAGGCACGGAAGCATGAGAAGTGGAAAAGACAGACATTACTGTTTAACAAACGGTACAACAAATTCTACTTGTTGTTAGAGTCTGACAACTAAGTTCATAAACTTGGCACCGTGCACTTATGTTGGCAGTACTGTACAAACAACTCAGTAAGGTTTCATAACCTTGGTATATCAGTGTCTCACAGCTGTGTTCATGTCAACACATGGCAGTGTTTTTCTGAGTGGCATTCATTATTGTTTGTGTTTTTGTGTGCTATCTCCCCTATTAGACTGAAAGTTTGTTAGAAATAAAGATTGTTTTATCTTTGCATCTCAAGTATTCCATTTTTGCTTTCGGCCTTAATAGCCTCACAATTACTATTTAAATTGATAAGTTAATTAAATATTTTGAGTATTTAATGAATACCTAATTATTTGTATAGTCTCTTGACACTGAGAAATATGAGAAATAGTTTCCATCTTAAAGGAGTTCAGAATTTAATTTTAAAAAAAGACTTAATAGAACAACAGATAAATGAAAAGTTACATTAAATTATTCATGTTTAAGGATGATGAATGATGAAAATAAAAATGGTAATTCCAATAGGGTAGCCATCCTGCTATATTACCACCCCAGAACCCCCACAGTGTCTAGCATTATTGACTGAATCCGGAATGTGTCCAAACATTGCTTGTGAATTTAATTAATGAACATAGCATAGGCTGTCAGATTTGAAGACCTTAGAACTTACACAGAAGTTGTTCCCTAACAGAGTTCTTCCCACTCAGATCATTCTCTCTCTTCTCCATTTTTCAAGAACCAGAGTGTACTTCATCGTCTTAGCCAAGGCTTTCCTGAGTTTCTCCATGTGAAGTAACCTGTGCTTTTATGAGTTCTCAAAAATCTTAGATTCTTCTTCTCTCTTTCTTCTATTTTTTCTCCCTTTACTTACTTACTTATTTACTTTTCATTCTTTCTCCTTTTCTTTTTTCTTTCTTCCTTTTTTTCCCCCTCCCTTTCTTCCTTCCTTTCTTCCTTCCTTTTCTTCTTCTTTCTTTCTTTCTTTCTTGGTATCTCAACTTTATTAATTACATATTGCACATCCTATTTAAATTATGAAACATTTCAGTGATATAAAAAAAGTACAGGAAAATGATAGAACAGAACCAAATACCCAGTATTCCGAAATATCAAATGTTCACATTTTGCCATACTTGTTTCAGCAATTTATTTAAACATGTGTCATAAAAATTTATCTGGGTAGATATACTCCTCTTACAGGTGTGGCAGTTACCTCTGAAAAGGAAGAAAGTAGAAAAACAATGGGATGGGGTTGGGGGACAGAGGTCAGGAATTTAGCTATTAACTGCTGTAGAAAATTTAATAACAACCAAAACATCCTGGAAACTGGTTCCTGTTCCCCGCACACACTGTATCCCCTTCCAATTTAACAATCAGGCTGCTTCATTTTCTCTGGCTAAGGCCATTGGGCAGGCATTGAGGCAGCTTCTCCACAGTTAAGTGTTGTCTCAACAATCAATTTGAAGGGGCCATGTCTGACCCACATTTGTCTTTCACTAACACAGAGACATGTGGAACACGTTGGAGGCTCATTTCATTTTATTAAACCACATAGTTACTATGAATGTGGAATATGCAGCTTGTTTCCTTTTTTAATAAGAGTTTCTCTCTCAAATTATTAACTTTGCAATGTCTTCATTTATCATTTCATTCCTAGTCTTCCCCAAAATGTGGTAAGCACAGAAAGTCAAATTTACATATGATCTCTAACTTGTTTCCAAGGGACTCCCATTACAATGAAGATGAAAAATTGCTGAAGGATGTTTTCAACCCCATCTGCACAGACTGTGCTTTAAGGATTCATTAGACACATTTTCTTTGCTTATTTTGAAGATAAACTATTGCAACGTCTCCATGGTGGGGCAGACATAATCTTCCCCTGCCGGATCCACTGCAGATGCTTTGTTCTGTGGTAGAATCAAATATCTCAAAGGTCAATAACTCTTTCTATCATTTTTCATTAAAGTGCTTGGAGCAGGCAGTTCCTAACGGAATAATTACTTGGAATCTGGCATACGATTCTTGTTCACCCCAGTAAGTTAACCTTGAACATTCCACTCCAAAGCCAGCCCTTGACAGGTTTTTGTGGGGCTTTTACCTCACACCTTAGAACAACTGAAATGTCTTAGGAAAACCACATTTCCAAAATGAGAGTTTTCAGGCTGGGTGCAGAGACACAAAATACCCGATCACCAAGTACAAGGGTGAGGAGACATACCAGACGGGGGATGGGAGGGGCAGCAGGAGAAGGGAGCAACCATTGTGTGTGCTTTGTGACATGGCTCTTGTTTCAAACCTTGATTTCCTAAAGATGCAGGGACAGTCCAACAAAGCTAATACTATTCTGAACTCTAGGCTCTGGTGATTTAATCCAGCTCCTAAACACAACCTCACTTTGGACCAGACACCTTGGGGAGCTCAACTCTGCTTCCTGACCAGCAGAACCTCTAATTCTTGTGGCCAAAGCTAAAGGGCCCCAGACAGAGGGCAAGGGCAGGGTCTGGGGCCATGGGAATGATGCTGGCCAGGTGATGTCAGCATTTCAGATTGTACTCCAGCTTGACCAGTTGGGAATGCTGGAAGTGTTCTCTGGCAGCACCACGGCATCATCTAAACAACTTCCTGAGGAGACATTGGTTTAGTGTGTTTACTAAAATGCTTTTGGTTACAAATAATTCAAACTACTCGGGAAAGTATAACCAAAATGAGAACTGGATGAATGAAAGCTGGGTTGACAAAGAAAACAGGGCCGCTGCTGCGTAACCCAGGCCCACAGGGGACGGGAGTCCCACAGACCACAGTGACCTTTTCTCTGGAGCAGTTTTGTCCAAAGGAAATAAAAGTCCAATCACGGATGTAATTTAGATTTTCTAGTAGCCACATTTGAAAACTTAAGAGACAGGGAAAATTAATTTTTATAGTACATATATTTTATTTAACTCAATATATCTAAAATATTATCAACATATAATCAAAGAATTATTAATGAGATACTGGAAATTATTTTTTTCATAGTAAGTCTTTGAAATGCAGTGTGTGTATTATACTCATGGCCCATCTCATCTTGCACTCACCACATTTCAGGTGTTCCACAACCACGTATGGCTACCGCAGTGGGCAACAGAGCTCTAGTGCGCTGCCATTGAGCCAACTTACTGCAACAGTGCCTGATGTCGGTGGATCTCAGCTCCAAGTTCCGAATCTCTGAGAGAAATCATTGTGACTTGGGCCAGCTAGCGTCCTGGCCAGGTGTGGATCACTTAGTCACGGCAGTACAGGGCCACTTCGTACAGACATGGCTGCCAAAGGTGCTGACTCAGAGAAGGGGAGTCATGAACCAAGTGGCTTCCCCAGGAAGTGGCAGCCAGCACAGATTTGGGGTGCACACAGGGATTTTTTTTTTTTTTACAACACCAGGGGTAATTTATGATGGGAAAGCTGGGAAATCTCTGATCTACTGCCCCTCTTTTTAACAGATTAAGAACTAAGACCCAGAGTGTTCATTTACCTAGTTCAGACAATGGCTCCCTTTTCCCTGTCATGAAACTGTAGTTTAGGGATGAGAGGTGGCAACGCTGATGACTATTTGTCCATTCAGTGAATGGTTCCCAACCATTAGGAGGAGCAGCGCTTCTAAACCCACAGAATTTGGTAGCTTTTGTTATGTATGACTTCATCCTCCACTCCCTCAATACTTCAGATCAGCCCTTTTAAGCCAACCTCAGGCTGAAGGCCTCAGGGGTACCTTTTCTTAGCTTTCCTTCTCTTTCTCTAGTCAAATTTTGTTCCAGTAAACCAGATGGTAGGGAAGATGGAACCTCCAATTTGTAGCACTTCCCAATTTCTGTGATGTAAAGGCTCCCACTGTGCCAATTTCAAACTACCAATGACATCAACCTGCTGGAAAAGTCCTGAAAACTTAACTATCAGGTCTACCAACCCAGTACCAGCTGTTGCTAGCACACCATTCTGGCAGTACCAAGCATTAACTCCTCTGTGCCATGCCAGTTCTCCCCCACCCCCACCCCAGAGCATGGGCTTGGTGTAGACACTGGCTTCAGAGCCAGTCAGAACATGACCTGACTCCTGGGTCAGTCCCTCTCTCCCAAGGTGTCTTTGACATTTGAGCTCATGTTAACTAAATTATAGGATGGTGGTAAGGACTAAAGAAAGTCCTTGTAAAGCCTGCACATCGGAAGTACTCTATAAATGTTACTACTCGTATTTTCCCATTTCAAATTTTCAACAAGCAAACTCGCACAGCTAGCCAGGATTAGAGCCAGCATTCTAACACAGAGAAGTCTCTTCAAGGATTTCACTAAATTCCAAAGCCATCCAGTCGAATATGGTGTAGACAGGTAAGGCACTTCTGACCCTGCTGTTCATCCCTTGGAGCAAGTAGGGGACAGACAGCAGGAAGTGAGAGTTAAAACTATCATTAGGAATTATAAAGATGCTAAAATGAAAAAATAATTTTAGGTCCTATACTAGTTTCCTGGGACAGCTGTACTAGAAACTGAGTGGTTTACAACATAAATTTATTTTCTCACAGCTCTGGAAGCTGGAAGTCTGACATTGAGGTGTCAGTGGGACACACTCTCTCCTAAGTCTCTAGGTATGTGTCTTTCCTTGCCTCTTCCACCTTCCCAGGGGACTCCAGGCATTCCTCGGCCATGGCAACATAATGCCACATTCTTCACCCATCCTCACATGCAGTCTTCCCTCTGTGTGTGTGTCTCTCACCCTCATCCTACAAGGACACCAGTCATGTTGGATTAGGACCCACACTAAGGATCTGATCTTGATTTGACTGCATCTGCAAAGACTCTATTTTCAAATACAGTCACATTCACAGGTACGAGGGTGATGTCTTCTGCGATACACAGTTCAACCCCTAACACATCTTTTGTACAATCTCGGTACTCCAACATAAAACCACTAGAGGATATTCTCAGCCCTCCAGCCTCCTTTCCCCAGTAAAGACAAACGCATTTTATACATTTCTCAATTCAACTAACACGATGCTCATCTCTGTTGACAACACCGGCCTCTTCTCTAGATTCTATTGGCCAAACTTAACCTGACAAAGCAGTCAGCAAGTCTGTTCCTCAGCAGGAGGACTCAAGAGCTCACAGCTGCTAGATCCACCTGCTCACACTGCGTGAGAGCTGAGTCCTAACACTCAGGTGTGTGGAGGATCTTTGTAGCTTCCTTACTAATTCCTGGCCGCCCTCCTCTACCTCGGCTTTCCCACAAAATGTTCATTGTTCATTCATTCAACCAGGAAGGGTTCAGTGCCTGCCATTAAAGGGTAGTATTTACGTAGTATTAAATCCTTGCCTGCATTTGAATCCTGATGCTACTTACTAGTTGTGTGACTTTGGGCAAGTTACTTCAGCTTTCTGTGCCATCTGTGAAAAGGGAATAACAATGGCCATTTCCTTGAGTTGGTGGGAGGACTATATGGTGCAGTACATACACATGGAGCACTTACCACAGTGCCTAGCCCCTGGTTAAGCACTGAGTACATGCTGGCCATCACTGTTACTATGAGCCTGGCCCTGAGTTGGACCATGAAGATACAGTAATAAAAAGACCAGCAAGGCCTGACTCAAGGAGTTACAATCCAATGTAGCTATGAACAAATAAACTCAAGTTCAGATTTAAAGCACTCAGTTACTTAAATCTTATTTCTACAACTATTGCCTTAGGCCACCTGAGTTTCTCATTTTATGGCCAGGTACACTGGAAGCAACTCATCTTAGCCAACCAAGACTTTCTGGTTCTTCCAATCCAATTCAATCCAATGGTTTAGTGCCACTACCCATACGTGAAGGGTATATGTAAGGGTGGGAGTGGAGGAACGAGAGGGTGGGGGCACTCGCATATTTTCCCCATAAAGCTTTCAAATTTAGATGTTCTTGAAATAAAGAAGAAAGTGTAAGGGGTAAGAGGTTGAGATAATTATCTATATTGCAGCTTCAATACAACCCTGAAAGCAATTTAGATATATTCCACACACTCACTAGTAACAAAGAAAAAATGCACAACCCTACCAGGGCTCAGGTGCACTGAGAAATAGTCCTTCTTCAGTTTCGTCAACTGTAGCCCTAGGCAGTGAAACGGGGGAGGTAGTGAAGTGGGGGTCATTATGATGCCCCCGCCCCCAGGATGGCCTGAGTTCGTTGTCGGAGGGCTGCGGGGAGGAGGTATGAAAGTCCAGACACACCACTGGCTCTTAGAAGAAAATGTCTTTATACTGTACCTATTGAACTTTTTATACCGTTGGCTTCTACCTACAATGATTCTATGGGCCAGTTCTTATGTCAAATACTAAGTTAAGAGCTATCTATAATTTGTGGGGTTTTTTTCAAAAAGACATAGCTATCTTTTTCTATCTTGGTAGAATTTTTCATACGAATTATTTTATAAATCTAAAAAAAAAAAAAAAGGTGTGGGGCCAGGTTATGAACTGAAGATGTGGGAGGGAATAGCGTGTGACAAGAAGGCTTATAAAGGGACCAGTGTGAGGAATTCAGACCACACAGTGCTTGCCCAGTACATCAGCGAGGTGAGTGGGGAGGGCCGGGAGTGGAGCTGTTTACCCGTTTCTCGGCTAGAAAGACGGAAGGGGCCAGGCCTTTAGAGCACGTAGTCCCAGCGCTCAATGCAGGTGCGGGGGATCGGAGCTGAGGGGCAGAAGTAGGGCTCTGGTTCTGAATGGTCCACCGAAGAAGAGATCGAAGGTGGCACTTCTGTCCTGTCCCTGTCAGTGTTTAGGCAAGCTGTGCCCCCTCTGGGCTGCAGTGTCCTCTCCTGCTCCCACCCCAATCTGTGGGGACAGATTGCTCTACGACCTTTCCAGCTCCAGGGTGCCCTGCTGTGCCTCCGGGGCACCCGGGCTGCTGTCCGGGTTGAGGAGAAGCCGGCAGACGTCTTAACACTCTGGCCTCCATAGTGGAGGTCGGGGAGCACAGCCGAGCACAGAGTCCCTCGTGATATATTTGTGTTTGAAACACGGATGTGCATCCCTAAAAGAGCTTCAGAAACATCAGTCTTCAAGGTCTGCCTCTTTCCTCCACTCCCCCTTCCCACAACACCCCGCTGGGCCCTTTCCAAGAACCTCCAGGTTCAAAAGCTACAGACGAAGGTGAGGAGAGGCCGCCCTCTCTGCCCCACTCTCAGCCGGCACCCCAACAGCTGCTGGAGCGTCGCCAAGCAGCCATTGATGATCCCCTATCTTCCCACCCCCCTTCATTCTCGTCTCTCCGAGGCGGACAAAACACTGCAGGCTTCCGACTTCTTAGAGAAAACAGTCTTCAGGGTTTTTTCTATGCAGGTATGGAAAACATTCCAAGGCCTGAACAATGGAGGCCTTTGCTGCTGGCCTCCCTCGCTGGCCTGAGGCTGGGCGAGATTTACAGGCATTTTGAACCAATGGTGACTCCTCTTTGCAGCCTAACTAATGTGGGAGGCTATGTTATATAGATTCCAACAAGCATGAATTGATTGTCCCTCCTCTGTCACGCGGGTTGTACTGGGACAAAAGGACAGTGACTGGTTAGGGAATTTCTCATCCTTTGCTTTTGAAAATCTTTTTCTGTCCTTACTCTTCTTCCAACTCAATGAGTATAAAACAGCTACTATTTGCAGTTAGGACCTTAGCGAGAGAAAACTAGAGCCGACTCATGAGAGACCCAGAGATTAAGCCTGAATTCCCTAAGAAACGTTTATGGCCTCATCAAGGCAGGTGCCTTGTAAGATACTGCTGATTCTCCTCAGGACCTACCCCCACCACCCCTCCTTGCTCTTAGACCTGTAATTAGATTTGACTCCAGAGGCTTGGAAACCCAAGGAAGAGCCAACGTTGCTGTCTACTGGCAGAACTACTTCTTGCTCAGGGGAGCCTTTTGTATTGTTCAGGCCTTTGAATGATTGGACGAGGCCCACCCACAGGAAGGAAAGCAATCTGCTGTCCTCAAAGTCTGCCAATTTCAATGCTAATCCCATCCAAAAGACACCCTCACAAAAAGCTTTGAAAATAATATTTTACCAAATAGCTGAGCACCATGGCCCAGTCAAGGTGACATAAAAAATTAACCATCAAAATTTCATCCCTTGTCAATTTGGCACTAGTACACATCTCCTGATCTTAATCTTGAAATGAAGACAATAACAAGGTTATACTTCCAAATAACATGCTGCAACTATTCTGCATACAACCAAAATGCACTAACCCCTACCCCAGAAGAGAATGTAATGTCCTTGTGTGACGTTTATGCTTCCTCTTGTCCGGTAACTTCAATACTATAACACAGTTAACAATATTTAAATACTATGACATAAAGTCAATATATCCTGAGTTACATAATAAGAGAGGAAGAAGACAAATATATCTGCATAATGTACACACACACAAATATATTAATAACACAATAAAGAGAAAATATTCATGAGAGTTAGTCTCCATTTCTGTATCTGGTTGCATGTTTGTAATTGTTGATATTTGTCATTACCTTCTTCCACTATCCTGCATTCCTGTTGCCCTCAGCAAGTACCTCAGCTGGTCATAGTTCTTTACATGTGTAGTGACCCAAACCTTCATTCCTGAAGGCTCTGGAATACAGTAGCCCTGCCTGGACTGTGTTGTAGTTGTCAATTAACATTAATCACAGCATGTGGAAATACTAAAATACACCCTTACAGCAGGAGTTCCAACCCCCAGGCCCTGGACCCATCTGTGGCCTGTTAGGAACCAGGCCACACAGCAGGAGGTGAATGGCAGGTGAAGTTTCATCTGTAGTTACAGCCACTCCCCATTGTTTACATTACCACCTGGGCTCCACCTGCTGTCGGATCACACACTGTAATAATAATAGAAATAAAGTGCATAATAAATGTAATGCACTTGAATCACCCCAAAACCATCCCCCTCACCACAGGCCTGTGCAAAAATTATCTCCCACGAAACCAGTCTGGTCCCATAAGGCTGGGGACGACTGGCCTACAGGGTCTCCTGTACTCCAAACACATTCACCCTCACCTCCACTGTGGAGTAGCAGTCTAATTTCTTCTTGGTAACCAACCTATCGTATTTTAAGAAGTACCTACTCATGACCTCACCACAGACAATTGAGACGTTGTCTGCAGTACCGGATCCTGGGTAACTGAAGCTTAAAAGATCTCTCCAGTTGGCTTTATTATGCATCCAGGACTGAGCTCCGTTAACCTGATGGGAGAGGCAGAAGGGTGGTTGAGGCTGGCGCAGGTGAGCAGGAAGCACACAACATCTCTGCTGTCGAGCAGTGTACGCAGTTCTGTAAGCCAGGCTGCATTGCAGGAAGTCCTGGGTGGGAACAAAGGCAGCATCACAAAATCTAACAAATGGAATATTCTTCTCAAAAGCCTAACCTGGGCCATAAAATCCTGAGAAATTAAAAATATAGAATAATGTTGGGGGTAAAAAACTGGCCCTGCACTTAAATAGTGTGAAGGGAGAAGGGACATATCAGGATCATGATTCAGAAGATAGCTCTACATTAGCCAGCAGATTTTTTTTAAGCAAGATCTCTGGAAGCTGCATTTCCTTCATATATGAGAAGAAGTAGATAAACTGGCCTGACTGTTTAATTTTCTCCTCATGGCTGATAAGGCTTCGATTCTGTTGTCTAACAGTATATGAGAAGTTTAGTTTTCCTGGTAATCAAAGGAAAGCAAATTAAAGCAAGACAACACTTTACACTCATCACGGTAGTCAGCTAAGGCTCTCGCACACTGGTAGACACACAAACCAAGCCAGCCGCACTGAGATGTCATCTGGCAGTCCTTCGTGATATCGGGAACACATATGGCTGCAAGTTGGAAAACACTCTCTTGGGGATATGCTCCTGAGAAAGCTTGCATAGGTCCATCAGAGGATCATAATACATATCCAAGTACATGTATTATACACATCAGACCGGGTACATGAGAGGAGAGGGGCTGGAATAGAAATGAGAAATCAGAGGAAAGCATTAATAAAACTAAAATAAAGTAAGAGAGGAGCCCTGTAAGACCAGCTATAGAGCATGCCATGAACTGAGGAGTATAATTAACTAGACATTCTCTACATGAAGTCCAATTTAATTAATTAGTTAATTAATTAATCACCTTAACTCAGCCTCTCAGGGCCAGCTCAACCTTTAGCACCGACAAAAGGCAAGTTGTTAAGAGTTATATGAGAATTTTCAACTGGGTGGGGGTGGATGCCCCTAACCCCTACATTCTTCAAGTGTCAACTTTTTTTTTTTTAAGATTTATTTTATTGTTTTTGAAAAAGAGACATCAATAGAAACAGAGAGAAGGGGGCAGGCCCAGAGCAGTCTCCATAGTTGTACATCATCAGTTTTCAACATGGTTTTCTTCCACACAGGTGGGTGGGGGCCATGCAGGGCAGGAACTGGGCTGGGGGCCTCCCAAATGGGAGGCACACCCCCTTGAGCCAGAGGCTGAACCGGTGGGTGAGAACCAAACTGGGGAACTCCCTCATGGGAAGCATGCCCCAGTTCAGCATATGAGTCCTCATAGGCCAGGGCCAAGATTTGATCCTTGGTCTCCAGGGCTGCAAAGCAAGTGCTTAACCTGCTGAGCCAATCCCAGCTTCCCCAAGGGTCAACTTTTTATGACAGGCATTCTGTTTGCTACTATGAATATATTTGTGAGCACACAAACAGACCCCTGCCCTATTGGAGCTTATAGATTAAGAGAAACAGATAGTGTGTAGATGCAAAATAAAAATACAATTAAAGATTATAATTATATAACAGTTGCTTGACCACCTGTCCATCCTGAGGCCTAGATGTCAGTTTGAAATAAAACTTACCTTTAATATTAGGTAATACTTTCAAGTTCTCAAAAGTTTAAATGGATATAAAACTGCCCAAAGTAACCTGACTGTAATATGATAGTTTGAGTTCAGATGCCTGAAACATGTTTAATACAAGGCCATGATTGCCTTAGCTCTGTGTTTGTGATGGATTTGTCAGCATCATTTTGCCTAGCGAGCCAGCTCCTGAGGATCTGATGACCTTTTCTGTATTGGGCACCCCATCACTGAACCACATGGTCAACCTGGCCTGGCTTGCCAGCTATTCCAGGAAAGAGGCAGAACTCCACCCAGCAGTTCCTGTAAAGAGGTCCAGGGTCATCCTGAGACTACAGGACATCCAACCAGCTCTGATGACCCACTGGGATATACTATAGGAGTCTGTCCTTTCTCTGGATCAAAAAGCTTTTGTCCAGATCAGAAAGCTTTTGTCCAGATCAGAAAGCTGGTGTATCTGTATTAATCTACATTACTCAATCTGTCTATATAATTCATATTATCTATAGTAATATAGCAAACGTTAGTGAGAGGATCTCTACATCATGGTAACGGAGGCCATTTGCTAAGATGTTGCTATAGACAGAATGTTTGTCTAGCACCAAAATTTATATTTTGAAACCTAATCTCCAATGTGATGGTATTTGGAGGTGCAGCCATTAGGAGGTGATTAGGTTATGAGGATGAAGTCCTCATGAATGGAGTTATACAAAGAGACCCCAGAGAACTCTATCACTTCTATCATCTGAGGACAGTGGAAAGACAACTGTCTACGAATCAGCATGGTAGCTTTCCAAAAATCAATTTTGAGTGATATTATAAAGAAAATCTCAGTAAATTTCAAAAGGCAAGTGTCATATAGACCATAATCTCTGAATGTAACACAATTAAGTTAGAAGTTAATAACAAATATTGACAACTAAAAGTTTATCAATAAAGGACTAGAAAAATATATATTGAAATATTATTTCACAATTGATAATATAGATTAGGAGGGTACAATTGACAGACCTCATGGATTGGAAATAGCTGGCTCAGGAGCTAATTATGCATGGCATTTCACTTCTAATTTTATCTTTCTCCACCAGCAATGATGATCACTAACCACCAGCTCTCTCTTCCCATGCAGGGACCCCAGTTCAGTTCCACATGACTTCACTCATATGTGGAATATACAACTGAAAGCAACAAAAAAAATAAAAACGCATGGACACAGTCAATAGTTTATTGGTTACCTGATGGCAAAGGTAAAGTGGGTGGGGAAGGGGGCATCAAATATATGGCGATGGAAAGAGAACTGACTCTGGGTAGTGAGCACAGAATGCAATGCATAGATGATGTAATGTAGAGTTATGCACCTAGAACCTATGTAATTTTAACTAACCAATGTCACCCCAATAAATTTAACAATTAAAAAATGAAAAAGATGTGAGCTAACTGATGTGCAGTGCATGTTGATGGTCAGAACTCATCAATATTGATGTTTAGGGTCTTGGGGAAGACTTCAGTGGACCCTACCCTAAGGGAGACTATGTGTTGTGGGAAAGACATGGTGGCAATAGCTGGCAGGTGGGTACAGGGGAGATATCATAACCAAATACCTGAATGGCATATATATACACACACATACATACACACACACACATACACACATGCATATACATACATACACATATATATACATGTGTGTGTGTGTGTGCGCGCACGCTATAGAAGGTTACAAAAGTGATAAGAACCAACTTACAGATTTAGGGAAAAGGAAGTTTTCTCCTAAACTCACTCCTTTATCTCCAAATAGAAAAGTATTTTACTATCAGCGACAAGGAACTCAGGTTATAATGTACACAAAGGTAATGAAATGTCCAACTGATCCATTGCTGCTGCTTTTGCTAGCTTAATACCCCTATCAAACTGGTCCAATTCCTAATAGCTCTCGCTTGGCCCCCTTGAAGCCCAGTACTGCTGCTGGCTCTCGGAGAAACCCTACTCCCCTGGCTGGGCATGAATCACCTGGAAGTATGCATTGACTCATTTCTCTCAGTAGGGATATTTTAGTCCTGAGAACATTTAAGTTCTGGGAACAACCCAGCCTTTGACAAACAGGTTGGCATCTTAACCCCAACACTTCGAAGCAATGTGACCATAGATAAGTACCTGTTCTGAGCCTCATCTGTTAAATGGTGATAATAATACCTAGGACATTGATTAGTTGTAATGGTCAAATTAAATAGCAGAATGAGTGTCCAATATAGGTTTTCCCCTCCCCGTTTCCCCAAAATATCTTCTTTTAGTTCTATGTTTATGTCTCAAGTCTACCTTAGAGTGAATAGAGAGTATCAAGTGAAGAGGCAGAGATAACAGCAGTTTGGATAAATTGTTTTGCAAAAGATCTGGATTCTGGGTTGTAATGTGAGAAAACACTGATTTTACATGCCAGAGAAAAAACGTTAAAACATGGGGAATTATTGCTTGAGAAAGTTAAATAGCATCATTCCTTTCTGACCTCCTCCAGGTACCTTCAGATTATTTCATTTAAATCTCAAACTTGTTCTGACTTCTTGGGGAATGAGAAAAAGTTTGAGGATTCTCCATTCCTGTAGACAGTGATGCCACTAATCTCTCATCCTGGCCATTTAAGCTTATCCAGGAAAATAAGAATATAGATTTCTTGGGCAAGAAAATCAAATCCCTTGATCTTCTCACTGAGTGGCCTGCAAATTTGCTGTCCCATAAGAACAACAGGACAGCTTTGCCCAGACTGTTGGGAAAGTGCATCCTCTGTTTGGGGAAGAGTAACATCCCACAGCTTTAGAGTTGCTCTTAGGGAGTGAGCATCAACATCCTGAATTTCCTTTGTTGACCATATTTACCAGTCACTTCCCCCTGCTGGGCCTTGGTGGCTAGAAAAATGACAGGTTGGATCAGAAGATGACCACCATGATGAAAAGACCCTACTGTGATCTCACACGGCCCTCAAAATGACCCTCTGAATTTGGGGGCAGGTATCTGTCCCATTTTTCAGATGAAACAATTGAGTTTGAGAACACGAAATCACAGGACCTGGAAGTGGCATAACCAGGCGATTGACGCCAGTGCAAATTTTGTTCTAACTAATAGGGCCTTTTAAAATAAACCATCATTTATCAAAGTAAAAAGTTGTTGGATTTTTTCATATTTAGTTTCTCTCTGCAGGAAAACCAGCACATAAGAGGGAAAGAAGGAGGAAGAGGAAGAAAGCCCAGTAGAGAAAAACTACTGTGCCTTCTCTATAACTGGCATTCCAATCTTGAAAAAATCATTGAAAAAGAACAACAAAATTATAGATTTTCTTTATCAAATTGAGAACAAAAGAAAAACAACTCCTGCTCCAAAATAATTAATATACCAGTGGAAGAAGACAACGCTGAGAACAAAGACATGAGATTCGCAACTAATAGTGTTTAAGGCCTCTCCCCAGGTTTGCCCCGGCCTATCGGATGTTTTAACTCATTGTCTCCTCTCGATCAGCTCTCATTTCTCTATCTTGTCTACAAAGAGATGAAGAGAGAACTGATGAAAGATTCTGCTGAAACCCATCAATACCATGCCAAACACTCCATGACCCCCAGGTTATCCCATAACACCAGTTTCAGAAGAGGAAGAGGCCCAATGTGTGCCAACTTCTCAATAAATCCAGCCGTTTCTAGTCTTCCCCAGTTCTCTTTCCAGATGCTTATACACACCATTTGTATTAGTCTTATCAAAAGTAGATACTGAATTCACTATTGTATCACTGATGAAGTTGACCCCACCCAAACACTTTCTGAAAGCTGTGACCCATTTGTCAATCCTCAGCAGGGATACACACAAGCAGAGCTAGGCACATGCTACTTAGTGTGGCCAGTCCTTTATTAGACGAGAGCCTGTGACCTCACTTCAGGACTTTAACAGAGAAGCATGCATCCAATAGCAAAAATTTTCATTTGAAAGACAACAAATTCTTCCTCAAACTTTTTGTTAAACCCAAAGAAAGTGCCAGATGATTTTTAGACTGAAGGTCAAACATGGTTCATGAAGCACAGTCCACTGACCAATGAAAACTTTATGCTAGTGTTTTGTATGCCAAGTGCTACACGGCCGAACTCAACAGCTGCCCCCCCCCCCCAAGGTTATATGAGGTTCTTAGGAATAGTCTGTGAATACCAGAGAGAGACCTCTGGGCCAAAGTCAGCTCCAAGCTGCCCATTCATAGCGAGGCTACAGGAAACCAAATTGTCCAGGACTCTAAGAGGCTTGCTGCTCCTGCCTCAGGGCCCTTACCTGGGGGTGGGGACTTACAGGGGGGACTGGGAGCCTGATTCTGTTACCATCTGACTGATTAAATCCAGGTGCTCTGTTTATTTCAGAGTGCAAAAACACACACCAAGAGCTTACAATTTACATTACAGACAGGAAACGGCACTCCAGAGACATCAATGTCTGAAACTCGAACACCCTGTGGGACCCCTTCTCAAACAGGGACTTGTTTCTTTCCTGGCTGGGCCCGTGCCTGTGGGCATTTCTGCCTCCTCATTTAAGGCAGTTCAAGATTTGGCTGGTTGTCAACTAAGTGTTTTTAATGTTTTTAGGTATCCTTTCTCCTTACATTTAAAAGCTGATGGCTTAAACTTTATCCCAGCCACATTGTTTCAAAAGAGACAGTCCTTATAAATTAGATGCTATAATCTCCCTAAAAACTAGGCAGACCTTTTAAACAGGACAGAAGACAACAGTACTGCCCCTTTCCAATGATATGTATGGTCAGCCTACTTACACCTTGGATTTAGGCCAGTGAAACCAGGCTGACCATATGTACTGTTTGAAATGGGAAAATACCATTGTTTACTGTCACATCTAAAATGGTACATCTGGTCAGCCTACTAAAATGTATTCTTAATGCACAACAAGAACAAAGATGGCTGGGCAGCCAAAGAGGAGCTGGAGAAGGAAGGGAGGATTTTGAGGGCCTCACTAAATCTAATTACTTTGTAGGGCTTATTGAGACACAGGAATTGGAGGGAAAATATGTGGATGGGATTTCTGAATCATTGATATTAAAGCGACACCCACCCTCAAGTTCCCACTCTTTCCCATATACACACACACATCACATGCCTGGCTCCTCACTGTCTCTCACATTAATATCTGAGGAGATTAAACAGACAAAAAACCTTGTCTTTCTTCCATGACAGATTAAAAGCCCCTGCATCTTCTGCATTCTCATTGCTCATATGGGCCATTGAGAAAACACAAAATCCCATTATGCCTTCAGAGGTCTTAATGCCCAAGGCACACGACTTTGATTGCAGGCTGAGATCCCTTCAGCTCACAGCACTGGAGACTGCCCAATATTAGCAACGAGGGTCCCACTGCGAAGGAAGTCTGTGCAGTGCGGCAGCCACACTTCTGTATGGGCCTCACTCGCTCAGCTGCTCAAGGAGGCAGAGCGCAGGACAACCTCTCAGATTTAGTCCAGCTCCAGAGCTAAGCTCGCCCTGTTGCTTCCCTGTTATGAGGCTGCTGTCTTTGGAGCTTTTGCTTTAAGCTCTCTTCTGAATCCTGCCAAAGGATGCATGCAAACAATGGAAAAAAGACTGGAACTAGCTAACATGTAACAGCATTTTACCCATTCCAGAGCCTTTGGTTATAAGTATTAAAAATCTACTTTAACAACTTAAGCCACAGGAGTTCATTGGGCTGAATGGAAAAACGTGTTGACCAACGAAGGGATTGGAAGATGCAAGGGGCAGATTTGGAGAATTTCCAGAGATAGAGCTGCTGAAGAGACACGTCTTGTTACTGACATCAGAATGAGTCTTCTCCAGCTGACTTTTATTCCTGATATCTTCACTGAAGATCCCAATCTGGCAGAAAAAAATATATATTGATCCAGCTGAATCACGTACCCACTGCCATGGCTGTGGGCAGGGGTCAGTGCTAGGACCACAGGGAGAGGCAGAGGGAGAGGTGGGGACTCCGGAAGGAAGAAATGCTGGGTAGGCAGAATTAACAGACACCCACTCTAAGTGCTCACTGCTTGGTTGTTATGATCTTTCCCTTTTCTGTGATATCTCATTGTTTTAGACATTAAATTCCTACTGTTCTACAACTTTGTCAGCTACACACATGTATGCATAAATATATGTTCATAATATATATGCATATATACATTATACATAATACACACACACACACACACACACATATACACACACACATACAACACCCAGAAAGCATCCAGCCATGTAACCATTCTCATTATATTGTCAATGGCTGGATTTTTTTCAGACAGCTCTTGTATATATGTTCTTGAGAAGATGAACACCGGCCTCCTAATCTCTTAGTGTGGGTGTATTTTAATCAGAGGCTGTTTTCTAGCCAAGAATTTCTGCCCAGCACTAAAATATTGAGATCTCTGGCAGTGGAAAGAGCCTTAGAGGTAATCAGTGTTCAATCAGTTTTATTCAATAAAAATGGAATGGAGATAGCTACATGAAGGAAGGTAAAAGCCAACTTCTTCACATGTTCACCCTTCTGCTCTCCACCTGCATTCATCCAGGGAGGGTGCACAATGTTCCCCCACTTCCAACACTATTGCTCTAAACTTCTCTCCAGAGGAATAGCTAATAGATCCATTCTGAGAAGACTTTTCTCATCTTTAATTTGTGGTTACAAATAAAGCAGGTCCTGGGTGTCCTTCTCTCTCCCTATCACTGGCTGCCCCTTAGAATGAAACACAGTGCAGTATTTGTAGGAGGAGCGTGTTAAACAAGCTCAACTACAGGACTTTGAGAAAGCAAACCTCTCTGCTTTCAACCTCTACTAACCCATTAAAGTTTAATTATCAGGGAGGTTTTCTCTCTGCCTTACATGACAACTCAACTAATTAATGGCATATAGGGTCTGACAATTAACTTCGCCACAGTGTGCTTACAGTGGCAGCAGCACTGTGCAAATAACTCGGTAAGGTTTATAACCTTAGTATATTAGTGTCTCACAGCTGTGTTCATGTTGATATGTGACAGTGTCTTGCTGAGTGGTGTTAATTGTTGTTGCTGCATTTTTGTGTGCCATCATAAGAATGTCAGAGCTTGAATTAAAGCAAGAAATAAACATTACATTTCTTGTTAAACTTGGCAAGAGTGGAAATAAAGAATGTGAAAGACTTATACATGGAAACTATAAAACACTATTAAAAGAAATTGAAGAAAACACAAAAAAAATGGAAAGATATTAAGTGTTCTTGGATTGGAAGAATCAACATAGTTAAAATGGCCATATTACCCAAAGCCATATACAGATATAATGCAATTCCAATCAAAATCCCACAGACATTCTTTCAAGAAATAGATTTTTTTAATTATCAGATTCATATGGAACCACAAAAGACCTCGAATCACCAAAGCAATCCTCCAAAAAAAGGGATAAGGCTGGAGGTATCATCTACCCAGCTTCAGTCTATACTACAAAGTATCAATAATCAAAACACCTTGATAATGTCAGAAAAATAGACATACAGACTAATGGAACAGAATCAAAAACCCATAAATAAACCCACAAATATATGAAAAGATAATTTTTTTACAAAGGAGCAAAAAAATATACCATGAAGAAAAGAAAGCCTCTTCAATAAATTGTGTTGAGAAAATTAGAAAACCACATGCAGAAGAATGAATATGGGGAAAGCCAGGATGGCTCAGTGGGTTAAGCACTTGCTTTACAGTCCCGGAGCCTGAGGATCAAATCCCTGGCTCCGATCCAGGCGGACCCATGTGCTGAACGGGGGTGTGCCCCCAGTTCAGTTCTTGCCAGGGCCTATGCGGGAGGCTCCCAGCCCAGTTCCTGCCCTGCACAGCCCTGTGCCCACCTGTGGAGTGAAACTATATGGAAAAACTAATGCTGTCAACTATGGAGACTGCTCTGGGCTGGGCCCTCCCCTTCTCTCTGTCTCTGTCTGTCTGTCTCTCTCTCTCTCTGTCAAAAACAATAAAATAAATAAATAAAATTTTTTTTAAAAGAATGAATCTGGACTGTGAACTGTCACCATATACCAAAATTAACTCAAACTGGATTAAAGACCTCCATATAAGACACCAAACAATAAAGTACATAGAAGAAAGCATCAGTACTAAACTTATAGAATCTTGGGCTCAGAGAGCACTTTATGAACTTGACCCCAAAGGCAAGGCAAGTAAAAGCAAAAATAAATGAATGGAATTATATCAAACTAAAAAGCTTCTACACAGCAAAGGACACCATCAACAAAGTAAAAAGGAAACCAACCACATGGGAGAAAATATTTGTAAACAATGCCTCTGATAAGGGGCTAATATCTAATATATATAAAGAACTCATACAACTCAACAAGAAAAAAACAAACGATCCATTTAAAAAATGGGCAGAAGACCTAAACAGACACTTCTCCCCTGAAGACATATAGTCAACAGATACATGAAAAAATACTCACTATCACTAGTAATTAGGAAAATGCAAATCAAAACCACAATGAGATAGCACCTCACACCTGGTAGAATGACTATAATCAACAAAATAAAGAATAACAAGTATTAGAGAGTCTGTGGAGAAAAATAAATCCTCATAGACTGTTGCTGGGAATGTAAGTTAGTACAACCACTATGGAAGGCAGTATGGAGGTTCCTCAAAAAACTAGGAATGGAATTGCCATATGACCCAGTAACCCCTCTCTTGGGTATCTACCCAAAAAACCTGAAAACCTTAATTTACAAAGATATATGTACCCCAATGTTAATTGCAGCACTGTTCACAGTGGCCAAGTCGTGGAAACAACCTGTGTCCTTTGACAGATGACTGGATAAAGAAGTTGTGGCACATTTATACAATGAAATACTACTCAACAATAAGAAGAGATGAAATACAACAATTTGTGACAACATGGACACAACTTGAAACCATCTTATTAAGCGAAATAAGTCATACTGAAAGAATCAAGAAACATATAACCTCACTCATAGGTGAAATATAAAACTGAAAGTAACAAAAATAAAAACTCATGGACACAGTCAATAGTTTAGTGGTTACCTGAGGGTAAAAGCATTAGGGGGTCGAGGAGTATGGAGGTGGCATCAAATATACAGTGATGGAAAGAGAACTGACTCTGGATGGTGAGCACATAATGCAATGTATAGACAATCTAATGTAGAATTGTACATCTGGATACTATGTAATTGTTATCAACCAATGTCATCCCAATAATTTTAACAATAAAAAAGAGTGGAAATTAATTTAGGGGCATGTTAGTCCAATTTAATGGGGATAATGCCAATAAAACATGGCAGTGTACACATGGATTAAACATTTTTCAGAGGGGAGAGAAAGTATCACTGATGAAGAGGGGTCAGGGCAGCCAGTAACAGGCAAAACTAACAAGAACATTGCAAAAATTAATTGAATTGTGCATCAAAATTGTTGCCTGACTGTGAGAAATATAACAGACTAAGTCAATGTTGATAGAGAACTAGTTAGGATTATCTTAACTGAAAATCTTGGCATGAAAAAGGTGCATGCAAAAATGGTCCTCAAGGAGCTCACCCATGAACAAAAGCAAAGGAGAGTCAATGTTTGCCAAGACCTTTTGGAGAGGCAAGATGATGTTTTGGGCTGCATTTTCAATGGAGATGAAACATGGGTGTACCAATATGACCCTGAAACAAAGCGTCAAAATGCACAACAGAAGTCAGCCAGTTCTCCACTACCAAAAATGTTCCATCAGTTTAAATCAATAGTCAAAATGATGTTGCTCACCTTTTTCACATCAGAGGGATTGTTCATGATAAATTTGTATCAATTGGACAGTCAACCAAGAAGACTATTTGGAGGTGCTAAAAAGGCTACATGAAAAAGTGAGACAAAAATCACCTGAACTTTTTGCCAAAAACTCATGGCTCTTGCATCATGACAATGCATCGGCTCACAGGGCACTGTCTGAGGGAGTTTTCGCCAGTAAACAAGTAACTGTATTGGAACACCCTCCCCACTCACTTGATCTGGCCTCCAATGCCTTGTTTCTTTACCAAATTCAGAAAGATAAAGGAAACATTGAAAGGAAGACATTTTGATGACATTGAGGACCTTGAGGCTTATGTGATGACAGCTCTAATGGTCATTCTAGAAAAAGTTCCAAAGTTGCTGTGAAGGGTGGACTAGGCACAGGCGTTGGTGCATAGCTTCCCAAGGGGAGTACTTTGAAGGTGACCATATGATACTCAGCAATAAGGTATATAACACATTTTCTATTTTCTAGGATGAATTTGTGAACTTAATTGTCAAGCCTCAGACCTTTGTTCAGTTTTAGCTTAGAGATAGTCATATCTACGTTCACTCTAAGTCATACAGCATGCTCTGAGTTCAGAAATTAAGTTTTCTACCCAAGGTATTAACCAACACTTTTTTCTCCATTCTCTCTCCTTGATAAAGCCTGTGATAGGTGGGCAGCCCGCCTTTAGAGAGGATAAAGCCACTTCTGTTCACGTTCTGTGCTCATCTCCTTGGGGAGATGACATTTCAAGTCCTGCCATGCTGTGAGGGTGGACATTGGAGAGGAGAGGTAGCGGGCAGGGTCAGTTTTACTTGTGGGAATGCGTTCACACTCTCCAGCCCGGTGGCTGGTGAAAGCTGACTCTCGTGGGCATCTCCGTGCATCTGATGGAGGTTCCCAAGCTGGGCCCTCCAAATATAAGTACTTAGACGTGGACTCTCCTTCAGCAAGCTACCCTGCCCACCAAGCTCGCCCTTCTCCAGCAGGCCACACTGAACCTAAGCGGTCCTGGTGAACAGGACTCCGAGCAGGTCTATGTGGCCCACATGTCAAGGAGACAGTGATATGGCCCTTGCTGCCTCTTTGGAGTAGGCCA
This sequence comes from Craseonycteris thonglongyai, assembly GCA_004027555.1. Taxonomy (NCBI): domain Eukaryota; kingdom Metazoa; phylum Chordata; class Mammalia; order Chiroptera; family Craseonycteridae; genus Craseonycteris; species Craseonycteris thonglongyai. The sequence goes on from PVKE010003474.1 coordinate 47,776, forward strand.
TTTTTCCTCAGCTCCCTCACCCTGACTACTCAATGTCTTCAGCTGCAAGTCGGGTCCTAAGACACGAACCTCCCCAAATGAGAAAACTCTTTCTTTTCTTTTTTTTTTTAATTGTTTTTGACAGAGAGAGAGAGAGAGAGAGAGATAGAGAGAGAGAGAGAGAGAGATACAGAGACAGAGAGAGAACTGGACTGGGGGCGCTCCCCAGTTCAGCATATGGGTCCGCACGGGCCAGGGAGGGATTCGATCCTTGGTCCCCAGTGCTGCAAAGTGAGCACTTAACCCACTGAGCCATCCCGGCTTCCCCTTAGGAAACACTTTCAAACTGCAAGTTGAGCTGTTAAAGAAGTTCTTGTTCTCCCTTTTCCTCTTCCTCTTCTCTCTCATCTTCAGTAAAGGAGGAAGCATCAATAGTCCCTCACCTTTAAGAGGGTAAGGTGGGCCTCCCGAAGCATCTTAGGGGGTGGGGTAGGGATCCCACAAAAAGCAGCAGCACAAATTCCCTCCCAAATGCCTCTCTCCACTCTCCTGCTCTTGACCTTTCATATTCCCATTAGTGGGAGAGGGGTTCAAAATCAGGGAACGGTTTCTGGGAGTAGCTATTTTAAAGATTCTTCCAGGATAGGGATATGGGATAGCTCAACAGGTTTAGTGCTTGCCTTGCAACCGCGAGGTCCAGGGATCAAATCCTGGCCCCAGCCCGCCAATGCATATGCTGAACCACGGCCCAACTAGTAACCACCGGAATGGCAGCCAAGGTTCTCGTCTCCCACATCCACCTGTGTGCAGTGAAACTGTGTCACAACTAATGATGTACAACTATGGACACTGCTCTGGGCCCTCCCCCTTTCTCTCTAGAGAGACAGAGAGAAGGGGGAGGGCCCAGAGCAGTCTCCATAGTTGTACGTCATCAGTTTTCAACATGGTTTCATTTCACACAGGTGGGCAGGGGCCGCACAGGGCGGGAACTGGGCTGGGGGCCTCCCACATGGGAGGCACGCCCCCTTGAGCCAGGGGCAGAACAAGAGGGCAATAACTGAACCAGGGGCCTCTCACAGGGGAAACACACCCCAGTTCAGCACATGGGTCCACATGGGCCGGGGCCAGGATTCTATCCTCGGAACCTGGGGCTGCAAAGCGAGTGCTCAACCCGCTGAGCCATCCTGGCTTCCCCTTACAACATTCTTAACGAGGTCCTCACCCCATGTTCTTGATGAGGAAAGTGAGGCTCAGGAGCTGATAAACTTGCCCGAGGTCACTAAGCAGGCACCTGGGGGAGACCAGGCTTGAACAAATGTGCGACTCTCTCTTCCTTGCATTGCACCAGTCTGAGCTCTGGAGGGTAGGGAAAGTCTGACCTTAATATGGGATTCAGTCAATTCCTAGTAGATAACTCTGGTCTTAGACGGTCATTTGGTCCTGGGTAGATCAAAAATGCCTGCCCATGGGCTCTGACTTAGAGAGGGAGTGCTAGATACCCAGTACTTGGCATATTCATTCAAGAATTTAGACTATATAGATGTAAACTCAGAATCCACCTTTACTCATCAGCTTAATAAGAGGATAATACTATTTATGTTGTTTTAAAAAAATCGTATTTTTTAAACAGTTTCTTATAAACAGTTAAGTGTCCCAACAAAATCAAATATGACTGAACCTACAAAGATCTGATAGCTTAGAACCTCTTTATAAAGCAGGTGTTGTCCCTCATCTGCATCATTGCTGTGGATTCCAGGAGCTCACACCCAGTGGATCTAAAGACAAGAGAGACAAGGACTCCCCTTGATCCAAGAGAGCAGGTAGAGGCTACCCTCACGATAACTTGCCATGTGGAAAACCCGCAAAAGGTAGCCTAAAATTTCCTTCCAGATGACGATGCTGGTAGTCTTTCCAGAAGAGACTGACCATGGCCAAAAAAATAGGTTTGGCTGGTTTTTAAGGAATTTGAACTTTATTTTTTCCCCCAGTCAAGAACTTGGCCAAGACAGGGATTTAAAAGAGATCGTAGAAAGAAGTGAAGACAGGGATCTAAAAGAGAAAGGAAGAGAAAAAGGATGAGGGGAGGAAGAAAGGAGAAAGAGTTTCAGGTAAGGAAAAGAAATCCTCCAGCTGCCTACGGAGGGCCGGCCTCTCTTTCATACCACCGTCCACCTGTCCCCACCGGCAGCCAGGGAGGCCCCAACATCTGTGACATGAGAACCAGAGCTCTGCAAAATTTATTCAATTCAAAACCAACAAACAAACAAAGCTCAGGTGCTCTGGCCTAGAACACCTTTCACCTCCCCCACCACCACCACCACCACACACACACACACACACACACACACACTTTCCCTTCATGCCCCCGCCCCTCCCCCATGTCCCCTCAAACCTCATTCCCATCTGTGCAAATCACATATGCCCTCCAAGGTCACTCAGTAACCCTAACCATCAAAAGAGGCCACAGGGAGCCGTTGCTTCCCCTGAACACGTCCTTCAAAATCATCCCTTTTAAGGTGACATGAGTCTTTAAGACTTTGAAGACTCCCTTATGGCCAGGAAGAAAACACATCTGAAAAAGCCAGACCGTGTAGCACAGGGAGAAGTTCATCTAACATGATTGGCTTTTTTAGGGTGCTGCTTCAAACACACACACACACTCATGCCACCAATGGAGCAGGTCCCAACCACTCTTCCCCATACAGCTCCGTCTCTGGACTCACCTGCCCTCTATGTACAACTGGCTTGGTTTCTACTCTTTCATCTCCCTCTTCAGCAACAACCACTGAGTTTCTGGGGTGTAGGAGGCACACACCCATGTTCAAGGACATTGTCTTGACATCATTTTCTTCCTATCGACCCAAGTGAAGTATGGACTCGCTGAAATTAAAGATTGTATGCTGTTCCTTGACTCTCTCTCTCTCTCTCTCTCTCTCTCTCTCTCACACACACACACACACACACACACACACACACACACACACACACACACACCCCACACTCCCAGCCCCCTCATCCCTACCCAACAAATCATATAATGGGTCCTCCCAAACATCTTCCCCACCCTGCAGCCCACGGGCTCCAGCGCTGCAGCCAGCGCATTTACAGCTGCTAAGTTCAGAGCTGTGATGTGGAAATGTTCAACCTCCAAAACCATGACCCCAACCCCAGCTGAGGGCCTTGCAGATGTCCCGATCTTCTGTCCGTCCAGGCTTCCCTAGTTCATTCCCTGCCTTAGCCATCAGATGGCAGCACGGTTCCACAAGTCACCCAGGACTGGTGTCTGGGAGGGAGCTTCATAGCCCTGCCGCCGCTCCTTCTCCCACTGGGTGTGTCACGCCGCCTGGACCGGTCCCCAGCCCCCAGCTGCACTCCAGAAGGAGTCACAGGAGTCTGGGGGTGCCTGCAGCAGCCCTCCTACTCTAGATGTGTCCTTCTGCCCCTGGCCCAGCTGCACCGGACATGTTAATGGCCTGGCACAGGTGGGCACAGCCCCTCTGTGTGCTGAGGGTGATGGAGGAGGTCAGAGGGCGTAGAAGAGCCACCCAGTGGCTCTCCATTAGGAAGTTCAGGAAAGGACGAGCAGCTACAGATTCCCCCCAAATCCACAGACTTCCTTCATCTCCATCTGCCCCCGCCCACCCCCCCTTCCTGATTGGAGTAAAAGAGGAGAGCACCTGCTTGTGCCCCCTGACACAGTTCATGGTGGGTGAAGGGGAAAAGGTGCCCACGGGGCCCTCCGCCCAACCTCATTATCCCAAACCCTACAACTTTGTCTTCCCGAAGTCGTTTTGATTGACAAGTCTTTCTATCAAACTCTCAGAAAATGCGTTAGGAAAATTTTTTTCACCAAACGTTTATTTTTACTAATTTTTCTTTCTTTCCTGAAATAAAACTTGGATGATGTTAAATCATCTTGATCTCAAATGGCCATTGCCACAGTACCAGCCCGTGGGGCGCTAACGACGAAACGGAGAAGGGCAGGGGAGACACAACTTCAGACTTACAAACTACTGAAAAGCTATGACCATTTTCACTTAAAAACTACATGATTGATCTGGTACACATGAACTACATACCAGCAGTCACACAGAAGTGCACAGAACATACACAATTCGTGTCTAAGTTAAGCTTATTTTGGAGTTCAAAAATTCCTGAGACAGATATTAAATTTTAGAGTCCATCTCTTTCCCTCTGTCTCTGTCTCCTTCAAACACACACACACACACACACACACACACACACACACACACGTCCTTTGAATCGGATATCAATTGGTCACTTAGCACCCTTCAGTGACCCACCAAAATTGAGTGCAGCGTGCCCAGAGCATCTTAAACTATCTGTGGTCCCACTACACTGTTAGCTTCTTGAGAAAGGCAGTGGGTTCTACTTTTCTTAGGCACTGGCACTGTGGTCCACAGATATTTGTTAAGCCGATGAACACATGGGCATGGGGTATGCACATGCGCACACATGCATGGCACACAGACACCTTTTGATCTGGTGACAGTTAGAGAGAGACTGGGCTCTAGGGAGTCTGCAGGAGAGCTGCGGGGCTCAGGAGCGCTCTCTCCTGAGGCACATGGGAAGCTTCTCCAAACACCAGCCAATAGAGAGAGGAGTTCGGGCAGACATAGGTGGTCCCGACTGCCTCACCTTCACGTCAGCACACACAGACGGCAGGCTGGGGGGAGGGGGAGGACACAGACACCGCCACATCATACAAAGGCAGAAGAAAACTCACAAAAAGCGGCACTAAGAAACCTCTCTTCCCTCTGGTGCCAGGAACTTCCCAGTTCTGACCGCCCCTGAGGCGGACACCCTTTTCTAGCTGCCTCCAGCCCTAGGAACCACTGAAGGGAAATCGCCCAGCTTGGCAGGCGCCTCAGCCACAACCACTTCACCTCCAGGAGCCTTAGTGTCTGTTCAGCCCCCGCTAAGGAGAGCGGCTAAGGTCGGCCCCTCCCTCCAAGCCAAGCCAGGGCCCGGGCACAAAAACGCTTCACATTATCTCTGTCTTTAAAACCTGTATCTATAACCTACTCCACTGGGTTTTTTCCCTCTCACCAAGGTCCTACATTTTCTAGGATTGAAAATAAATACATGAAGTGTTTTAAATCCGAAGACTGGTCATCTCGCTCTTCTCTGATAGTGTCTGTTGACTAGAGGAGTAAGGGATTCTTGCTCTCTGCTCCTCTCGGCTTAATAAGGAAACAGAGGCCAGCACAGCTCCTGGGACATGTCCAGATCCCTCCTGGAAAATCAAGAAGCCCACAGAAGTCAGGCCTTCACTGTGCTCTCCCCACCCACCTCACCGGGGGCTCCTTCTAAGCCTTCCTCGGCTTTCTTCTCAGCACTTACCTCTGCCTGAATTATGTATTTGTTCATTTGCCTGCCCATGCTCTGTCTTCTCCATTAAGATCTAAGTTTCTCAAGGTTATGAACTGTCTCACCTACAACTGTAGCTACAGAGCACCAAGAGCGCCCAGAGGCAGCACACGTGCAATACATGGTGACGGGCTGACGGCCTGCTCCTGCCACCCCACGTCTCTAGTATGTTCCCTACACGGTGCCCCTCGGTCTCCGGGCCTGGGCCGCTAAGCCTTTAGTTCCTCTCCTCACCCCTCTCTCCTCACGCTCTGGGCACATCTGTCTCTCCCTCCTCCACCTACCACCTTCCAAATCTCAGCCCCACTGCTCCTCCCGAGCTAAGCCCCACCCTACCATCCACTTGCCCAGGAGATGTGAGGCCCCGTCACACGTTGTACACTTATCTGTACTTCACAGTATTGGGCATGGCTTATGATGTTACAGTTATTTGAGAGCTTATTAATTCAGTGACCTCGGCCCAGTACCTGGTGCTTAATAAATATTTGTACACGATACCTGAACTTCTCTTGTGGTTCATGACTACAAGAACTCATAATAAGCATCAAATGCAATATTTCATTCAAATATTCCCTCAAACCCTTGGTTTTGTGTTAAAAGTTACAATTTGCAAAGATAGAAGTTATGTCCCAGGTTACCAAGAAGTTTTTTAATTCTTGAAAGTTAATTCTCTCTGGGAAGACTTCCCTAAATTTTCCTACTCTCAGAAGCCAAACCACATGGGATTGGACCCATTCTTTTTCAGCCATATGTTAAACAGGGTATCCTAAAGTAGGTACTCAGGAATAGAGGCGAGATCAGAGGTTGGGAGGGGAATGGGGGGAACAGGAAAGAGGTAAAGGTTACTGCGTAACTCTGAGATTTTGTCTTCCCTTAGTACTGACTACTTTCCCACCCTCCACCTCCCCATCATACGAGGAAAAGAAAGAAACAATCTGTTAGCCCAAAACACCTCAGCAGTTAAGATTGTGAAAACGTCTGCTGTTACTTACTGCCATAAGATTAGCAAGACAACCTTGGACCTGATTTCAAAGCATTTCGGAACAGTAAGGTATCTAGGGGAATCATGCAATCGGATCCTCTAATTTTACTGATAAGGGAACTAACGTCCACGAGTTAACCAAGTTCACACAATTCAGCTCCATCTCCTAGAACAACAGCCCCTATCTTGGTGACAGGTTTTTGGTTTTATTTTAATTAGCTAAATTTTCCAACAACGTTGTTGTTTGCAGCCAAATATGGTATAACACAAGGCAGATGATTGCCAACAAGAACAATGTGTGTGTGTGTTAATGCATATCATGTCTTCCTTTGGGTTTCCTCTAAGCTATAGCAGCCTCTGAGACAAAGATTTGAGTGCAAGGAGTTGCTTTGGAAGTTCCATGGATTCCCTGGACCAGCAGAAAAATGAATAAGTGGATCCTAAAGCAAATTCAGTCTGAAACTTTGCTGGAGACAAAAAGGATAAAACTGAACCTGTCCTAATTCAACACATCATGAGAGTTCCTTGGAAAAGATAATAATGCTGGGAACGATAAAGGGCAGCAGGAAAAAAGGAAGACGAAATACGAGACGGATTGATCCATAAAACAAGTGAGAGGCATGAGTATCTATGTGCTGAGCAGGGCTGTTGGAGACAGGACATTGTGGACCTAACTCATTCCTAGAGTTAATAGGAATCAGAACCAACTCAAAAACCTGTAACATCATAACAAGTTGCCTTGGAAGTGATGTCGGGAAAGGATGAGACAGCAAAAGAAAGAAAATCCATATACATGGGCTAATCAGCAGTTTCTCATTTCCCTGGGGATGCTCAGGTTGGGCCCTGTGGAGTTTAGGCAATTGGGTTAGTTACTCCCGGCCCCACCCCTCCTCCATTGAGCTTGCCCAGGAGGCTGATGACTGAACAGCCCTTCCAACCTGCCCACCAGCTAATTTTCTCAGCCATAACACCCGGAAACAGAGGGGCCATGCTGGAAGCTGGGGAGACAGCGAACCAGTGGAAGGCAAGCTCTAAGATAAATCCAGAGGTATCCACAGACTCTCTCTACCTCTGAGTCATGTGAAATGCAAAATCATATAGGGCATAACACCTGAACTCAGATCCCTACAACTGGGAGGGACCTTGGAAATCATCTCACCAGAGGTCAGCAAACATTCTCTATAAAAGGCCATATCATAAATATTTGAAGTTTTGTGGGCAATGTGGTCTCTATCGGGACTACTCAAATCTGCTGTTGTGGTAAGAAGCAGATGTAGACAGTATGTAAAAAAAAATTGACTGTGGCTGTGTTCTAATCAAACTTTATTTATAAAAACAGGTCAGGAGTTGGACTTGGACCTAGGCCAGTATTTACTAACCCCTGATCTAAACAAATTGTTTTATTTTAGTGTTGGAGAGACTGAGGCCTGCAAAACTAACATCTGCTCAGGGTCACAGTTAGAATTGTTCCTGAGCCAGTTCAGGTTTCATTCACATAAGTACACTTTCTGTCTGAGAAGACTCAGAAGTTCCTAGCTTCAAATTGCACATGTTTCAGCCAACCAAGCCAATCAGAACTTGCATTCTGCTAGCCAAACCCTCAGGGAGCAGAGAGTGGCACAGGGTACAGTCCCTGCCTTTGTGGTGTCATTACTGGGGAGGAGGTCAGCTGTAAGCACATGACAAGACTTTGACAATATGAGGCGATGCAGAGAAGCCAATCGCACGCAATTGAACTGGTCTGTGAAAATCTTCCACATGTCCCATAGAACGCCGTGCACATGGCTTCACCCACACACTGTGTTGGACATCTTCTGTTTTTGCCACCAAATCCAATTTCTACCCTTCACCCTGCTCTAAGTCCCTGGAGAATGAACTACATAAACTACAACAGCAAACTTATGTCCCCTGGCTTCCTGCTGGGTTCACCAATGGGAGGGAGCAGGTGAAAAATAAAATCAGAAAATGTATTTTCCAGTGTGTCTCCCAGAGGGGTCACTGCAAATAGGCATCTTTCCTCGACTGTAGGTCCTGCCAGACAGGCTCTCCTGCCCTGTTCCTACAATCTTAGGGGTGCCTACGGTGCCCGCTAATGCCAGCGCTGAGGTTCTTCACTGTCTTTCATGCCTTTTCTACATGCTTCCCACACCTTTGCAGTAGTCCCTCTATTAAACACCTCTCAAATTACCCAATTTCCGTGTGCTGTTTGCTTACGGGTAGGCCCCTGACTACCAGGGTAGAACGGAAGTCAAGTGAATGTCAAAGGCTGTCTGTGCTGTAGAACTCGAGGGAGACGGATCCTCTCCTTGTGGGTTGAACAGGAAATGCTGAATGGGCCTTGTGGTGGGTGTAAGGGGCTGAAAGACGTGGATGGCGAGGCCGCATCTGGTGGCCGTGGACAGCCCCTTATCCTCAGCCCCACCTTAGCACTAGGAGGCCCAGAAAATGTAGTCCCGACCCTGTGAAAACGCCAGGAAAACCTGTACTCCAAATGGAGAAGGAGGCTGCCCCCGACCTGCCAGCTGTTGCCACAGTACAAATGAGGAAAGGAATCAGATTGCCTCACTGGAGTGGGAGGCAGTGGGCGTGCCCCCAAAGGGACCAGGGTGCAGACTGTCAGTCAATCTGAACATCTACCAGCAGTCAGGGAAAGGTTACAACTCTTCCCAATGTGGCGTGGGGTCAGATTCAGGGCCTGGTGTCACCAACAAGTGCCAGCCTGGCTCGGGGGCCAGAGATGAGGCCCTAGGCGGGGGGTGGCGAACCTATGGCACAGGTGCCCAAAGTGGCACGCGGAGCAATTATTTCAGCACACAGAGCTGTGAATACCATTTAAAAAATTATTGTTTATGCTCTTATAGACATAAAAATAATCGATACCTCTATCTCACTCGATGGGTTGGCACGCGAGTCGAGTGAGTATACTCTTATTTCATAAACTTTGGCACTCAATCGCCAAAAGGTTCGCCACCCCTGAACTAGGCTAAGAGCCAGAGGCCGAAGAAACCTACAAGAACTAGTTGTTGCCAGAGCTCAGAAAGGTCCTTCTCTCTTGGCGGTGTGTACTGGGAAGATAGCCAATGTTTTGGTCACACGCAAGCCAGGTACCAAAATCGTGCCTCTCATCCCTTCCTCAGTACAAGCACAAACACTGAAAAGAAAAGCACACACAGACACACACTCAAAAGCCAGGACACGTCGTTTCCAAATGGATTACATGGCCCATTTAGCAGCCTTCACCGTGAATCATTTAGGCACTATTAGAGTCAGAGCTCTATAAATTGAATATAAAATTCCCGCAGGTTTCCTGCAGTTTATCAAGCTGGTGGCTCCTTAAAACCAGAAAACAGAGCAAGAATGTGCCAAAGAGCTGAAAAGGGAGGAGATGGGAGCTTTCTCAGGTTAACACTACATTTAGAAAGCAAGATATAGCATGCTGCTCACTCAGCCCCGGGGCATGTGGGGAGGGCTTGGTTCTTCTACTTGGCCTTGGCCTCCAAGGCGGGAGATGTGACCCCTGCTTATTTTTTATGGATTCATCATGCACAGATTTATGTTTTTCTGTAGAGGTTTGCATTTTTAATTCATGCTGAGTCCTAAATTCTCTAAATTTACTGCCCTTGAAACAACAATCCGTCCTTTTGTTCATCCTAAACTGTACTTATTCCAGGAGCATCTCTAAATTGGGTATCCTGGAAAGTCTCTCTTCTGTCTGTTCCCACTCATCAGGTTATTAGACTTTGATGACATTTGTTTTAGAGTCTCATTCAACCAATTGACATATGTTTATTTTTTTTTTTTTTTTTTAATTTATTGTTAAATTTGGTTGGTAACAATTAGACAGTTTACAGATGTACAAGTCCACCTCACATCATTCATGCATCGCATCACGTGCCCATCACTCAGTATCAGTTCCCCCTCCATCACCTTATATCTAGTGCCCACTCCCACCTCCCCCCACAACTGTCCCCCCGCTCCTCCCCCCTGGGAGGGAGAGAGGGAGGGAAGGTGGGAGAGGACATATGTTTATTGAACACCTACTATGTACCAGAAAGATTCTCTGGCTCCTCCCCCTCATGTTTCAGTTCATTTTGGTTATTCCTCCTTGTTGGTTGGTTGGTTGTTGTTTTTACCCTTGACTGAACCATCTAAATAGCTTGATTGACCTGCAAAAATGAAATAGGCACATCACCAGTCTATTTTCACAAACGAGGGAGTCACGTTGCTGAGCTACTTCATTCTCAGGGACCTTCCGCAGGGCTCAGTCTCAGGCAGGAGATGAGCAATGCCATTCACAGGCTTGGGCTCCAGGTCTGGCTCTACCGCCCAGCAGCCTGGTGATCCTGGGCATGTGAGAAACTGCTCTGAGCCTCAGTCCCCTGATCCATAGAGTGGGACTAACATCACTTCTCTCAAAAACTTGTTGGGGGATTAAATGCAACAACTTTTGCATGGGTCATGGAAGCAATTCTCCACGTACACCTAGGCCAGTTGTTTGCAGAAACATGTCCACACCAAGAAGGCACCAAGCTGCAGAGGAAGCAGGGCAGGATTAGGAACACAAGAGTGAGGGAGGCCTAGCTTCAAATTCTTTCTGAGGACAGATATGAGTGCAGAGAAAAGAAGACGGGGGAGGAAGAGAGCAGAGGTAAGAGGGGAGGGGAGAAGACAAAGAAACTAGGGTCCTGGGAATTCCTAAGATCAGCATTGCCACTTGATCATTTTAACCACGCTTGGTGCCAAATAAGAATCAATCTTCAAAAATATGCACCTGCCTCATGGGGCTCACACACCTTATTTCAGGGTTTATTCTCAGCTTTGCTACTTGTTTGAGGTTTAATGCATCCTAACTAAAGCTTTTAAACCCTTTTCCCAACAGAACTGGAACTGGAGACTGGTTCTTGCCAAAGGCTTTCCTGCTCAAAAATAACATTTGTGGAGGGACAGAGCCATGGCTCTGAGAAGCTGTGAGCAGGTCTGGAAGCTTCTCTCTCACAGGCTGGTTCTGTGGAAGCAGCCACTCCCCACCCACAACCCCCTCCATCCTTCATGTTTTGGCACTTCCGGAGGACACCGCCCCCTCAGACACTGCAAGCAGAACCCGGGAACAGTGGACAGGGCTTTGGGGCCATGTTATGAGTATCCTCTCTCAGAAAGTGCTGGGGCAGACACCAAAGCTGTCTTCTCCCGAATTCAGTGCTGTTTTCACTTGTTCTCTGAAGCAACTTGGGCCTGGCATGGCCCTCCTGGGGCTCTTCCGAAGTTTCTCAAAGATCAGAGTCCCTTTTTCTTTTTTCACCCATGAGGTCTTCAGAGGGCTCCTCACACCTCCAGTGGATGCCTCTGCCTTCAGCACTGCCCCTCTGCTGCCCTCCCCGCCCCTGCCCCTGCTCTTCTGGTGCACTCAGCCCTTTGAGGGTGCCCCACAGCACTTCCGCCCCCAGTTACAGCACCAAGAGGGCAACAGGAGCACCTGACAGGTGCACACTTACACTTCTGAGAATTAGGTAGAGGGTGTGTAGCAGTGAGGGAGGTTCACTGAACGTGAACTCCTTGCCCAGCACAGTGTACGGTTCTGTGGGAAATAAAAACAAACTAACAAAAAACCAGAAAACACAAGCCTTGATTTCTGCTCTCAAGAAGCTGAAGAAAGGGATGCTGGGATAGCTCTGCAGTTGAGCACTTGCCTCGTAATCACAAGGTCTGGGGTTCCATTCCCAGCCCAGCCCATGCCAACCCATATGCTGAACTACAGCTCAACTGATAACAGCTGGGATGGCGGTGAAGGTTCTCGCCTCCCATGCAGGAGGCCCCAGTTCGGTTCCCACTCCCTGAGCCCCACATCCACCTGTGTGGAAGGAAACCATGTCCCAACTAATGATGTACAACTATGGAGACTGCTCTGGGCCCTCCCCCTTCTCTCTCTCTCTTTCTCTCTCTCTCTTTCTTTCTCTCTCTCTCTTTCTCTCTCTCTTTTTCTCTCTCTCAAACGATAAAATAAAATCTTAAAAAAAAAAAAAACACTGAGGAAGCAGAGCCCGATTGGGCTAATTCGCCTTCGTTCTGCGGACCGCTCGGTATTCCGGGTAGAACAGCTCACCATAGACTGTGGTGGAGGCATCCCTGCCCCTCGAGCAGATAAGGAGAGAAAGACTGCTAGGAGTGACATCGCTTGTGCTGGGTCCCACATGGGCACAAGGGTGACAGTACACCTGACCCAAACGCAGTGTTCTCCTCAGATCAGGACAGGACACCAGCAGCAGGATGGGACGTCTGGACCCATGGTCACAGCGACCAGGACTTGCAAGGTGAGCAGTGACGTGAGCAAAGCAGTTGTTCCTGGAATCCACATGTGAGATGGACTAGAAGGAAGAGGAGCTAAGCCTGAGGCACCATCTCAGGGGCTCTGAAAAGAATCAACGTGATGAGACGTTTATGGCTATGACTCCTCGCCCAGGGTTGTGACACTGTGGTCTTAGTCCCAGTTCGGGCACAGAGTTCCTAAAAACATTGGAATTATCTTCATGAGAAGTTGTCTTTCATTATATTCATGAGGTGACTTTTGGAATGCCTCTAGGTCGGTCAGCTAAGGATGGGGCTGGTTGCCAGGGAAACCAGCCACATGACTGAAGGTTTGGAACTTTCAGTTCTCCTCAGGTATGAGGAGAGGAGGTGAAGATTAAATTTATGGCCAGAGCCAAGGATTTCGTCAATGCTGCCTATGCGGAAGCTCCCACCTTCCCTCTTATCTGCCACCTGACGACTATACCTGAGTTATAGCCTTTTGCAATAAACCGGTGATCTATAATAATGAGTTCCATGAGCCACTCTAGCAAATTAATCAAACCCAAGGAAGGGGTCATTGGAAACTTCTCATCTATAGCTAGTCAATCAAAAGTATGGGTCACAATCTGAGCTTGCGAATGTCATCTGAAGCAGAGTGGGGAACAATCTTGTGGGATCTGATGCTATTTCCAGGTAGATAGTGTCAGAATCGAGTTGAATTGTAGAACACACAGCTGGTATTTGAGAATTGTTGGTGCAGGGAATCCCACTCCACTCACAGTGGAACTGGTACCAGAACTTTTTGAGGACAACAGTAAATACACCCCTTTCATGGCAGGATGGAATTTACTTTTTCATGTGAGCTCACTGACCACCTACTCTCACAGATGTACCTAATTTTAAATAAATTTAAAAGCAGCTCCTTTTAGTGTGTTTAATGCCTGCAGACTCAGGTCAGCTGTCCTGACTTTAACAAGGTCACTGAGCTGAAATGTAAAACCTGCTACTCCCCACTATCACTCAGTGTTCCTGAGAGGGGAGCTTCACGTTCAGTCCACGCGCCCCTCCACGATGATCTCCCTGCATCGGCAGGGCTGTGGCAGCCCCTCTAGCCACCTCTACTTGATGGCTCCTGCCTTTCTGCCCACACTCTGAGCCAAGCACACTGCTTCCCTTCAGGCAGTGCTCATTACCTAGCTTATCATTCAACCAACATTCGGTTAGTGCCTGCTCTGTTCCACTCACTATTCCAGGCCCTGAGATACACTGCTGGGCCAAACACCCTCTTCTCCTGCAGCTTAACTGCATTACAAACTCCCATTAATTCTACACTTATAAACTCTTATAATAATAAAATAACTCTTATGTTAATTAATTTTTAATTCTCCAAATATAAGCTATTGGAGCATGACAGGCAATACATCTATAAGCTAACAAAAATGAAGTGACCACATAATTCATCACAGGAGACTACAATGACAGGACTTTGTCCAAGAGGTGGGGGAGCCCTTGACATTGAACCAGTGAAGACCATTTAAATCAGGGGTTGAGGCCTGAATGACAGGGAGGTTTGGGCCTCATGAGAAGCTGGAAGATGAGTGCCAGTCAGAGAACTAATGCAAAAGCTCTGAGACAAAAATGGCCTTCCCTGTTGTAGGAACCAAATGGGAGCACACGTGTCTGTAGCTTAGCAGCATGAGCAGGCCGGATACCGGAGCAGTGGACCTTAGTACCAATGCACTTGCTTTTGCCTAACATCTGTTCCAATTGCTTAATTGCCCATTCTAATTGGACAGATATGCCAGAACGGGCAGGGAATATTTTTAGTATCATCATGTGATGTGAACTGAGGTCAAAAAGGGGGACAGAGGATGCATTATGTAAGGCCTAATGGGCCATAGCAAGGAGTTTGAATTTATTCTAAATTTGGTGGGAAAGCCAATAGGGACTTCAAAGCAGGAAGCGGGCAGTTGATACTTAAAAAGGTAGCTGAGCTGCTATTTGGGAACTGAATGGGGAGGCAGTGACTATAGTAGTCAAAATAGATGAAAATGTTTCAGTCATGGCAGTGAGTATGGGGAGAACGAGACATTTGGGGTGGGGTGTGTCTTGGAGGTAGACTGGGTAGTTCTTAATGATGGATGGGATGAGAAGGCAAAGGAATGAGAAATTAAGGACTCATATTTTTGGCCTCAGCAACTACATGAACAGCAATTTTGTTTGCTGAAATCTGGCAGAATATGACAAGGGTGGTTCAATGAATGTTTTTAAATAAATAAAAATTATCATTGATTGGCCTCACAAGAAACTGTGGTTTGTGGAGCACAGCGAGCAGCCCAGACTGTTACACTTAAAGCAGGTTAAAGTTGTGTAACCCCGAACAGCAGGATTTCATCAGCCCCTCAGCTCCCGTGCCCACCCCACTCCAGATTTTCACCAGTGGGGTCTAACCTCAAGGATTTTCCATGGTGCACAGAAGACTTGGCTCTATTTGGACTAATGGAGACAGTGTGTCCAAATAATGGGACTGGTAGTCAGGAGTGGAAACCGTTCTCTGCTCCCAGCCTGAAGTAATTACAAAGGCAGGGCCACTAGGAACCCAGAAAATGCGTGCTGATTAGAAAAGAACATCTCAGATGGAGGTCTCCAAGTTTGGTTCTTTTCCCCTTCACTGGTTTTTCCCAAGAGACTAGATGGTCCAAGGTCAAGCTATTCTTTTACGCCTTCAAATCATCAACCTTCTGTTTCTCCCATTTATTCCTTCTGTCTCAACTACAGCAAGATCCTACTTTGAACTGTACATTCTGATACACAGAGCTCCTCATGCAAGATCTCATTTGCTCTACTCAATAATCCTAAAGTAGAGGTACCATTTCCATTTTACAGATAAAAACCTGAAATTCATAGACTATGTCACCTGCTCAAGGTCATAAAAAGAAAGAAAATGCTTAACATGATTCCCAAGCATTTCACACTTGAGCCCCTGCAAACCTCTTCATCTTCATCTTCACACCTAACTCTTCCCCTCCTCTCTCTCTGAGCTCCAATCATATTGGCTTTCATTCATTTCTTCAAATGTGCTAAACATTTCCAGCCTCAGGACTTTCTACCTGCTGTTCCCTCTGCCTGGAGTGTTCTTCCTTTTAGTCTAACATCACTTTGTTTACTTAGTTCCCACTTAATCTAGAGGTTTCACCTTACATATTAGTTCTTCAGACACATTTTCCTTGATTCTCCAGGTGAGGTCAAGTTGTTCTATTATACATTTTCATATGAGTATCTCCTTCATGACAAGTATCACAATTATAATTCACTTGTTACTTATGTAATTATAAGAGTTACCTATTGATTGCCACACAAAAAAAAGAAGTGCATAACAA
Source organism: Craseonycteris thonglongyai (assembly GCA_004027555.1). NCBI lineage: Eukaryota > Metazoa > Chordata > Mammalia > Chiroptera > Craseonycteridae > Craseonycteris > Craseonycteris thonglongyai. The sequence goes on from PVKE010003474.1 coordinate 63,793, forward strand.
ACCAATCCAAAATTCAGTGATTTCAAGCAACAATCATATTTCCATAGATCTGCAAATTAGCTAAGTGTGGCAGATTTAGTGTGTGTGTGTGTGTGTGCGTGCGAGTGCGCGCACGCAGGCACACAAACTTAATTTACATATGTTTGAAACTCCAGAGTTCCAGTTCTCCAAGTCTCTTGACTTAAAATCCTAATTAATGTGGTGTTTTGCACAAAATTTGGATGTCACACTGAAAAAATTATTTACTTTTCCACCTCCACCCTCACATACACCAGGCCACTCACTCGTACCCTCACAACAGAATGACAATGCAATAGTGACTGTAATGGTTAGTTTTATGTGTCACCTTAATTGGGACATACGGTGTCCAAATATTTAGTCAAATATTAATCTGGGTGCTTCTGAGAGGGTATTTTTGGATGAGATTAACATTTAAATTGCTAGACTGAATAAAGCAGAGTGCCCTTCCAATGCAGGTGGGCCTCATCCAATCTATTGAAGGCTTAAATAGAACAAAGTTGCTGACCCTCCCTTGAGTAAGAATTTCTTCTCCCTGGTGACCGTCAAACTGGGAAGCTTTTTTCCTGCCTTCAGACTTAAACTGAAGTATCAACTCTTCCTGGGTCCTAACCTTGCAGCCTTAGGACTACAACTACACCATCAGCTCTTCTGCTTCTCAGGCCTTTGGAGTTAGACTGGAACTATACCACAGGCTCTTTTATGTCTTCAGGTCGCTGACTCACCCTGCAGATCTTAGGCTGTGTAGGCCAATTTTCTGTCTGTCTGTCTCTCTCTCTCTGTAAGTGTATGCATATGATATATGACATATGTGATCGATGACATATATATGTATGGTGTATGATATATATGATGTGCATATTATTCACACACACATGTCCTATTGGTTCTGTTTCTCTGGAGATCCCTAACAGTGTCTATCTACCTCTGTGGTGATTCAGAGTTTGGAATGTGTGAAACATGTAGGACACCAGTGTCCAATCTTTTGGCTTCCCTGGGCCACACTGGAAGAATGTCTTGGGCCACACATAAAATACACTAACAGTAGCCAATGAGCTAAAAAATAAATAAAAATTAAAAGTTGCAAAAAAACTCATAATGTTTTAAGATTTTGTGTTGGGACTCATTCGAAGCCATCCTAAGGGGCAGGTTGGGCATGGCTAATACAGGATATACTCATATGCACGTCCCTGGCAAGGAGCAAGAACCCAATACAGGAGATCTGGGCATCAGTGTCACAGGTCTGGTTCTACCTGGTCTGTTTGTGTTCGCATCAGGGCTTACAAAATCAGGGTGCTTGCCACAGGCTCAGGCTAAGTAGGTTGAAAGCAGATAAAGTTTAGTTGTGGTCCTACCTTGTTGGATGTCCTCTCACTAATTTTTTTCTGCACGAGCAAACTAAAAGCCCAAAGAAGAAAAAGAATTCTGGAAGGGAAGAAAATTTTGCAAAGCTTAAGATGTCATCTCTAGGATAATGATACTATGGCACATGCGTGGACCAAGGAGACACTTCGGGGCGGGAGCTCTTTTCCCAGGCCATGCAGAAGGCAAGCTTTGCGCCAGCATGGACACTGTGGGTGTGGTTAGCCACAAGCCACTGAGCAGTTTCCTCAACCTCACAGTGTGTCTGAACAACCTGGTCTTATATAAAAATATACCGATAGCTTGTAGAAGAAGAAAGAACTTCTTCAAGGCCACAGTTGTCAGAAAGGGCCATGTTTTCTGTATCCTGGCAGGTGATGGATCTGGGCCCTGACAAAACACCCAACAATTTGGAATCTAAAATTGATCTAAAGTGAAACTCGGTACTTCCTACCTTGGGCTGCATTTCCTTCTAGTCAATAATTGTTGTCATTTCCAGACTGAAGACTATTCTCTTTGGTGGAAAAGATGTGCTAACTAGGAGGTGACTAGCTCTGCACTGAGTCAGAAAATGGACCAGAAACATTATACTAACAGTAGTAAACCGAGGCTCTGGGGCTGCTCTGCCACTCATCTATCAGAGCTTTGACTTTCACAAAGCACTTCAACTCCCTGGCTCTCTTTTCCTCTTCTGCAAAATGAGATCTTTTGATTGTGTATTAATTAAGGTTTATTAGACTAAGCTATTATAACAAAAATGCCCCCAAATATAATAGCTTAAATAAGTTACAATTTTATACCTGCTTCTCATAAAATCTAAACTTTAGTAGTTCATAGGTCAGCTCTACTCAAAACGGTCATCCAGAGAACCAGGCTAGTGGGTCCCTTCTGCTGTGGCCAGAACGTGGTTTCCACCTCTAGATCCAAGGCAGCAGAAAGGAAGGAGAAGAAAGTCCAGGGAATTCCTCTTAAAGAGATAAAAGGTTATTATTCAGAATTGCACATCTTATTCTGTTTATAGCCCACTGGCCCATGAACATAGCCACGTGGCCACTTAACTGCAAAAATGGTTGGGGAATTCAGTTTATAATTGGGTGCTCATGTATCGAGCTAAAGCTGAGTGGGGAAATGAGAAGGAGATCTATTAGTAAATAGGAAAAGAATAGGCTAAATACAGGGAGAGAGTCCACCACAGACAAATTGATCTTGAGGGTCCTTTTGGCCCTTCAAACAAGGAGAGGTTAGTTCCTTCAGCCATTGCACAATCTTTCCTAAGGATCGACTTCATCCTATTGTCATTTCTGTACTCCAGCTAGGCCACTATATTGTCTGACACATTTCACAATCCACAATTCGCTGTGGTTTTGAATCTCTCTGACGTATTTTATATAAACTGGCTGGATCAAGTGCCTATGCCTCCATCTTTTGTATAATCACTCTTAAAATGTGAGCTAATTAGGAAGCTATATGGGTGGCTTCGTTGTTTCTTTGATGCCTTCTCTTCTCTCCTTCATTGCTATTATTTCTGGTTATTGGTTGAATTTTTACATACTAAAGAATCTCTTCAGTTACTTTAAGATTTGTTTCCCTTGGTACTTTCCTTTTCTAATAACTAGGTTGACCAGACATTCTGTTCTAAACAGAACCAAAAATAATAATACTGTCTTGTGTCAAATGGTACATCTGGTCAGCCTACTCACACCTTGAATTTTGCCCGATGAGACTAGGCTGACCATACATACCATTGGAAATGGGACAGTACTCTTGTCTTCTGTCCCATTTAACACAAGATGTCTGGTCAGCCTACCAGTAACTGAAGCATTTATCTGGCAACGTCCAACATCCTGTTTCTTTGCTTTCTCCCAAGGCTCCCATAACCTGGTGTTCAGCTCTGATAGAAAGAATTAAGGTCAGGGCAACAGTTCCTCACATCACACACCACATCTTTGGAAAGCTGAAAAAGACTGAGGCAAGTCAAACTCACAGAGGCTTGATTTTCAATGGACTATTGTTCCCCATTATTTTTTCTCATCTGGAGGGAAATCACAACACTTTAGTATTTCACCTGAAAATTAAATGACCAGACCCACATTTCCCAGCTATTTGCTCAGGTCTCTCTTGGATAACCTGTGAGCTTTGTGCACTATTTAGGTTCTCCAGTCTCGCCCAGTGAACAGTCAGCCCAGCACTCCTACAGTGTCCATTCCTTGACTCTTAAGCCGCTCTCCTCCTTTATTTTGGGCTACCAGTTGCTTGTGATAAAGAAGACCAGGAAGCTTGCTTGGATAAAAAAGAGAGAAAATAAAATGGGCATCACTGAAAGAAAGTGGGGGGAGGGGTGCCAAGGAGAAACCTCAGAAAGACCTAATGGTCTGGGGGGCACAGCAAGCAACTGATGGCAGCAAAACCAGGAAGTCATACCGCTGGCTATGTGGACCTAGAAGGTAAGAAGACTCTGCACAGATTGGACCTCAAAAGTGTCCTTTGGGGAGCAGAAAAGAGAAGAGCCTCCATCAGCCAGGCTTAATGAGAAAGAAGCCTTTGGTCCACAGATGGACAAGAGAATGAGAACTCCAGACATCAATTCCCAGGGTGTGGGTGAAGATAGTCCTAGGGGAGCAGAGCTGGCCAGGAACCACAAATCTGGGTGGACAGCTTGGGAATGCTGCCTTTTGGTGACAAGGGGGCTAGAGAAACTCACTAACTTCACGAGGCTTAGCAGAGATAGATGTGCCAAATCTTTGCTCTGCAAAGTTTGCTCCAGACCGTTCATCATCATTCATGTTTTTCAAGTGAGTGAGTAGGGAGAAACTGATACTAAAACAGTAAAGAGAGTCCAAATGGAGTCTTCCTTTTCTCTGTATCAGAGGCTTAAAATGAATAGTAACGATGGTTGAAGTGAGCCTGAAGTTACTCTGGTTTGAGTTTTGTTCAGGCCAAGAACAAATATTTAAGACACTTTACATCAGAACATAGGACTGGACAATCTTCTCCCTATTTCAGGTTTAAAATCACTGTCAGAATCAGTTCCAGGTTTTGCAGACGTAATGCTTTGGATCTGTTGCAGCCTCCTCGCTGCAGAAAAAATAATATCCTCTCTTACATCTTCTATGTAAACTGGTACTATGGCCTGATGGGAATCAAGCCCACAGTGTAACTTGCTCTGCTACTCAAGAAAAAGGCGAGGCAGAGACCCCACCTCCATCACCATCAGTTGAGAGGTGAGGTTATAGAGGAACCCTAAAATATTGCCCAGAAAGACTAGGGCATGTTGAGAACGAGTTGAAGACAAGACAGGACATTTATAGACATTATTCTTGGAGAAGCTGCCTTCCCAGGCTCTGTCCCCTCTGACTTTCAGAGTGAGACACATCCCATTTTCCATGCTAATCAAACCCAATACTTTTCTCGGTGTTCTAGAACCCCTCAAAACTCTGAAGAAGGTCGGACATCCACTGTGCGTCTTGGTGATCAGAGATACCAGCAGGTTTCTTAGAAATTGAGATGAATCTAAAGGACTACAAGCAAATCCCTCTGTGAGCTTTCCGACATCTCTACAAACATTTTACAGAGGAAATCAGATTTAATTATTTTAGTGTGGCTGCTTTGGAAAAGACGTCGTTTCCTAAAAGACAGTTGACTAAGGTATGTTGGGGGAAGTGCAAATAAAGGTAAGAGGCTCTCCTATATTGTCTCGGTGGTCCTGCACAGGAGGCATCATGGGCTGACTGGGGGGACAAGAGCAAACCTCCACTGGGACTTGTAAACAGTGTGAGTATACTCCACAAATCTTGAGCACAAAACACAACCCATTTCTTTATTTTTCTAAATGAGCTTAAACCTAGCTCAGCTTTCTAAGTCAGTTTCAATTCTTTTAGGGTGATTATTTTTTTTTTAATCCTGGGGTTTACAGAATCCAGGAAATGAGAAAGGGCGTCTGTGTTTCCCACCTAGTGGTCACCACTTCGATATCCAATGTCCAAGACTGTGTGGTCTTAGACTGAGGGCTCTGCTGCTCCAGGGCCTCTCCCTCCAAACTAAAAAGAGCATCCAGAACCCTTCACAGCTCGGGGGGAGCTGGGATGGCTCAGCAGGTGCTCACCTTGCAGCTCCACAGTCCGAGGATTGAGTCCCCAGATCCATATGCTGAACTGGGGCGGGCCTCCCACGCAGGAGGCCCCCCGCTGATGCCCTGCACAGCCCTGCACCATCTGTATGGAGTGAAACCATGTCAAAAACTGATGACATACAACTATGGAGACTGCTCTAGGGCCCCCCCCCCCCTTCTCTCTCTGGCTCTCTCTCTCTTTCAAAAACAATTAAATAAATCTTTTTTTTTTTTTAAGATTTTTTTTTTTTATTGTTTTTGACAGAGAGAGACAGAGACAGAGACAGAGAGAAGGGGGAGGGCCCAGAACAGTCTCCATAGTTACACATCATTGGTTTTTCCACATAGTTTCATTCCACAGGTGGGCGTGGGGCTGCACAGGGCAGGAGCTGGGCCAGGGTCTCACCCTGGTGAGAACCAAACTGGGGGCACTCCCCAGTTCAGCATATGGGTCTGCACAGGCCGGGGCTGGGATTCAATCCTCGGTCCCTGGGGCTACAAAGTGAGTGCCTAACCCACTGAGTCATCCCAGCTTCCCCAATTAAATAAATCTTAAGGGAAAAAAAAAAAACCTTCATAGCTCTTGAGGAAGTGGCACTTCCGGTTTACCTCAGACGTCACCACACTCGTTCTACCCTAGGTCCTGCCACCTCCTCCCAAGCGTGCAGTCAAAGCATAGGTCCACACTGCCACGGAGCCCAGCGCACCTCCACAGTCTATTCCAGACCTCCTTCCTTGGGATGGCTCACCTGAGAAGTCCCAGTCTGTAAGCCAGCTCCTCCCCTGCACAAGCCTGCACTTGTTCCTCCCCTGGGCAAGGGAAGTCCAGCTTCCCCAGGGGACAGAGCCAGCTCTCCTTGACAGGAGGTGGGCAACACCGCTCCTTCTTCCAGAAGAATCCTATAGCCTGGGAGGATAAAGGGGGAGTGGGGGCACTGAATCCCTCAGTCAGGCTGCATGGCCAAGCACCGTATAAGGGGACAACCTCCTCCTCCCCCAGCAGTGACTTCCCAGACTCCCTGTGCATGGAGTGAGTAGGGGAAGACTGGGACCCCGGACCAATTCTTGTGTTCATTACACAAGGTCATCGCCACGGAAGCAAAGGGGGCTGCTAGGCCCCACCCCCAGGCCTGGCACCCTGCTGCCAGCTTGCATCTGCCTGGAGGGACTGGGGACAGACTTGGACCCACAGGCCTGCATGTCCTCTGGTGTCAGGGGCTGACTCGCCTGGACCACACGGAAGCGCAGCCCAGGGCTTTGTGAGAGGTACTTAGCCCAGCAGTCCCACGAGGAAGGAGAAACGGGGAGAGGCCTGGCTACACCAGGAGCCATTTCCAGTGGTCTGACAGGAAGTCAGCCACATGCTTGAAGGATGTGGCCCAACTCAGCGGCCTGCAGTGAGTCAAGCAGGGCCAGAGTGGACACGTCCCCTGGGGGCAGTCTCTTCCCAGAAACCTCCTCTGCAGCTGGGCCAACATGCAGAGCTTACTGGAAGAAAACTCTGAAACGCGAGATGAAAAACTTAGGTTGTTGTCACCTCAACTGACCTTTGGAAAATGATTTCTCTTCTCTGGTCCTCAGTTTCTCCATCACTAGAATATCAGGTCTTACCTAGAGTAGATAGAAGATCATGCTGAGTGAGATGGATGAAACTGGTATAAAGAATAGAAAGAAGTAGCACAAACACAAAATAGAATGGAACGCGAGTCCTGTCACACATGGGGCTGTCCTCTTCCACTCAGATCTTTGCTCCTGTATCAGTTCCTACACAGAGACTGTAGGAGTTCATTAGGAAGCTAAGACATTGCAGGAACTCTTGTTGATACAAAACCTAATGTCTTCTGTTTCAGCTGGACAGCAGAGGATAGACAATGTCCTTTGCTGTTTTTAAACTTCCAACCACCATGTCCAGGAGCTTCAAACAATTTGGGCTGGGTCTATGTGATGATCCTTGTCCCCACCTCCTCTAGAGCCCAGCAGGGCTGCCCCCCCCCCCCTGAAGCCCATGTCCCTCTCCAGTCACATCAGGACCACCTGCCTAGCTCTGGGAAGTAAAGGATTTGGGGGGGGGGGATGTTGGCACAGGTATCTGGAGGCGGGAGGGGAGGACAGTGAACCATCAATCCTCCCCACCCCAACCCAGAGCAGACTTGGCTCTGAAAATAGTCCCATGACGTCAACCCCAAAACAAAGGCTTCTTTGGCTTCAGGAGTAAAAATTCTCAGCTTGAAATTCAATTGAAGGCTTTGTTTCAAATACTTTACATGACAGAATCTATTAATATTTCTAGCTAATTACTCCCAGTTTTGTAATCTCTGTGGCAAAAATTCCAACCAGGTCAATTAAAGGGAGAGTATTTGCTCTATCAGGGGAGGTCCCAAGTTCCTGTAAATTAAGTCATGTTCGATATTTTACCAGCTCAGAAGCCTGTGACTTGGTCTAACGTCTCTGCTCCCAGCCCCACCTGTTGGCTTCTCTAGGCTGTCATGTTGCAGGTGACAACAGAGTACTGGGGAGGGGATACAGAGAGAACTGCATTTCATCGAGGCTTAAAATGAGGCAGGATCGCAGACAGCAAGAATGTCTAGTGAGTTTGCTTTTGGTTAGAAGTGAGGAGGAGTTGTTGAAAGTCCCAGCCTGCACTTTATAAATTAGGTCAATCAAAATCTACCCTATGGCTTTTGTTGGCGAAGCTCCAGGCCTCGGGCAGGGTGGACAGGCTCCCACAGGAAGACTCCAGATCATCATGCACAGAACGGACAGCAGTTGGGAATTTCAGAAGTGTTGGCAATAGAATTTGGCCTCCGGATCTGGACAATGGAAGACTTGCAGAGAGAAAATAGCTTTGCACTTAAAGATTTATTGTTATTGTTTTTTTTTTTTTTTTTTTTTTTTTTTTTTTTTTTTTTTTTTTTTTTTTTTTTTTTTTTTGTTTTTTTTAA
>PVKE010003475.1:0-19462 GCA_004027555.1 Craseonycteris thonglongyai
AGGCCATGAGGACCGAGGATCGAATCCCGGCTCCGGCCCAGGCAGGACCCACGTGCTGAACTGGGGAGTTCCCACAGTTCGGTTCTCTAACTGTCTCTGTCTCTGTCTCTCTATCTGTCAAAAAGTAAAATAGAAATAAATATGCACTGAAGACAAAAAGATAATTTCTCTCTATAAATGTGAAAAGATAAAAAACAAACAAACAAAAAAAAACAAAAAAAAAAAAAAAGAAAATACAGTAAGAAAACCAGGAGTTACACAGAGTGAGAAACAGTACGGTATGTCTACTTCAAAACAGCAACCCTTTAGCTATGTCCAAATAGGAAGGTCTAACAGGCAGAATAAATGTGCTCCTAAGAAGTTATACGTATGCATGTAATTTTACTCACTGAATAGGCCTCAAGGGTATTAGGTATTCCAGCGTGAATTTTCATTAAAAAAGAATCATTTCACAATGCTAACCCCTCCAAATTACATATTTTATAGTAATCACATTGGACCTAACTAGTTGTGTTCCACATCTTTTTCTTCAATGAATTCTCAAAGAATTATTTTCTTCTTTTTGTATTTAAAAGGTAAGTTTTGCAAACTAGGTCTAGCTCTAAAATCACAGAAACAGGGGAAGCCAGGATGGCTCAGCAGGTTAAGCGCTCGCTTTGCAGCCCCGGGGATTGAGGATCAAATCACGGCCCTGGCCCACATGCTGAACTAGGGTGTGCTTCCCATGTCGGAGGCCTCCAGCCCAGTTCCAGTCCTGCACGGTCCCCTGCCCACCTGTGTGGAACGAAACCATGTTGAAAACTGATGACATACAACTATGAGACTGCTCTGGGCCGTCCCCCTTTTCTCTGTCTCTGTCTCTCTCTGTCTCTGTCAAAAACAATAAAATAAATCTTTTTTAAAAATCATAGAAACAAAGGATAGTCTTTCTCCTACATAGATGCAGGATTTCTTGGCATTAACTAACCACACCGTAGCCCTACTGAGAGGTTGGCAGGGGGTACAATACTACAAACAGGAATCATTTGAACCACATTTAAGGGCTCAACCCCAGGGTCCTGTACTCACGCACATCCAGCAGTCATACAACTCTCCTTTACACATTGTTTTAGGACTCAGGAGAAAGTCTCTAAAAAAATGAATATGAAAGGCTTCTGATCTGGGGAAATTAGGTGCAGGGGAAGGCAGATATGGAGATTAAGACTAATGACTGAGGATTAGGTGAAAGTCTGCATTCTCAACCAGGAAACCCAACTCCTTCACCTATTTAGTTCCGGAATGCAACAGCCAGCCCCACAAGAAGACGACCAAAGCATCCTTCTCAGGGAGAAGCAAATCATCCTTGAGAAAAGACTTACAGATACTGACATTTGGAGATCTCCAAGCAAAAGAGCCAGTTCATAGGTAGCCTGAACACTCCAAGTATATCAACCAAAAAGGCCTCCCACACAGTTTTCAACTAAGGTCTCTCCAGTGCCTCACTTTTTAAATTTTTATTGTTAAATTTATTGAGGTGACATTGGTTGGTAACAATTATTATCATTATTATTATTATTTATTACCAGTGTCTCACTTTTAAACAAAAAGGAATAGGTAGGATCATCATTTCAGTAAAACCTCAAGCAAAGAAGACAGAATCAAAAACCCATAACAAAGAAACTCGGAAGACACGAACACTGTACTATGCAAAAAGCCGGGCAACACAATAATCAAGAAATTATAATAGGGGATGGTGGGATGGCTCAAAGGGTTAAGTGCTCACGTTGCAGCCCCGGGGTTTGAGAATTGAATCCTGGACCTGGCCAATGCAGACCCATATGCTGAACTGGGGTGTGGCCTCCAGTTCAGTTCTCACCATAGCGAGCTTTCCATATGGGAGGCCCCAAGTTTGACCCTCAGGTCTCCAGGGCGTGTGTCCCATGCAGGAGGCTACAGGCCCAATTCCTGCCCTGCGAGATCCCTTGGCCCACCTATGTGGAATGAAACTGTCGGAAACTGATGACCTAAAACTGTGGAGACTGTTCTGGGCCCGCCCCCTTCTCTGTCGGTCTGTCTGTCTCTCTCTGTCTAAAACAGGGGTCTCCAAACTTTTCAGCCCGCGAGCCGCATTAACTATCAAACAGCAGTTTGGGGGCCGACTACACACTCGAGGTCCAAATTAAAAAGAATCAAAACATAGATGTTGTTTTTAATTATTTATTTAATATTATTTTATTCAGATAAAAAGGTCTCCACGGGCCAGATGAGAGGGCCTCGCGGGCCGTAGTTTGGAGAACCCTGGTCTAAAACAGTAAAATAGGGGAAGCCGGGATGGCTCTGTGGGTTAAGCACTCATTTTGAAGCCCCGGGGACCGAGGATCGAATCCTGGCCCCGGCCGTGTGGACCCATATGCTGAACTGGGGAGTGCCCCAGTTCAGTTCTCACCAGGATGAGACCCTGGCCCAGTTCCTGCCCTGTGCAGCCCCATGCCCACCTGTGGAACGAAACTATGTGGAAAACCCAATGATGTACAACTATGGAGACTATTCTGGGCCCTCCCCCTTCTCTCTGGTTGAGCATTTGCCTTGCAATAGTGAGGTCCAGAGATGAAATCTTGGTCCCAGCCCAGGCAAACCCACATGCTGAACTGCAGCTGAAGGTCCTCTCCCCCACCCCCTTTTCGGTTTTTGCCCCACAAAGCCCCACATCTACCTCTGTGGAATGAAACTATGTCACAACTAATGATGTACAACTATGGAGACTGCTCTGGGCCCTCCCCCCTCCTCTGTCTCCAAACAATAAATCTTAAAAAAAAAGTTACATAAAACTCAGACTTTCTTGCAATATATATATTGTGTGTGTGTATACAAATTTTTTAAAAATATATTATTTATTTATTTATTTTTGACACAGAGAGAGAGAGAGAGAGAGAGAGAGATACAGAGACAGAGACACAGAAAGAACTGAACTGGGGGAGCTCCCAGTTCAGCATATGGTTCTGCACGGATCGGGGCCGGGATTCAATCCCCGGGCCCCGGAGCTACAAAGTGAGTGCTTAACTCACTGAGCCACCCCAACTTCCCCCCAATTTTTTTTTTTTTTTTAAAGATTAATTTTATGGTTTTGAGAGAAGGTGAGAGAGAGAGACAGAGAGAAGAGGGGAGAGCCCAGAGCAGTCTCCATAGTTGTACATCATCAGTTTTCTGACATAGTTTCATTTCACACAGGTGGATGTGGGGTTGCACAGAACAGAACTGAAATGGGGGCCACTCTCATAGGCAGCAAAGTTCTTGCCGCCATCCTGGTGGTTACCAGTTGTGCACCCCAGTTCACGTGAGTTTGCATAGGCTGGGGCCAGGATTCTATCCACAGACCTCACAGTTGAAAGGCTCAACTTGTTGAGCTATCCCAGCAACCCCGCATTTTTGTATATATTTTAATAATATTCTTTCTAATTACAAAGAAATATGTTTTATAGGAATTTGGAAAATGTAGAAAAACGAAAAGAAGACAATAAAAAGCCTATGTTCTCCAACCATACCAAAAAATCCCTGTGCAACTAACTCTGCTACTGGACATTCAAATTTTTCTGTTAGCTATTGCAAGCAAGGCTACAAGCAAAATTCTGTATAATTACTTTTAAATGTTTGTTCAAGGGGAAGTCGGGATGGCTCAGTGGGTTGGGCGCTCACTTTGCAGCGCCGGGGACCGAGGATCGAATCCCGGCCCTGGCCCGTGCGGAACCATGTGCTGAGCTGGGAGCTCCCCCAGTTCAGTTCTCTCTCTGTCTCTGTATCTATCTCTTTCTCTCTCTCTCTCTCTCTCTCTCTCTCTCTCTCTATATATATATATATATATATATATATATATGTCAAAAATAAATAAATAAATAAAATATTTTTTTAAAAAATAAAAATAAATAAATGTTTGTTCAAGAGAAGACACCGGTCCTATAGACTGAAGATGAGAGGAGCAATACAAAAAAAAAAGGCATTTAAATAACTCTAAGGGCACAAAGCTGGATAAACAGACAACCCAGGAATGGGCAGAGGAACCCCCTGCTGCTAGGGAGCTGAGGATGGTGCCCACCCAGCCATGGCTCCCCTCTGTCCATTAAAAATGGAGGAGTTTGGTCCAAAAAAAAAAATTAATTCCAACTGCTACAAGAAGTTTAAACAGTTCAGAGAAATCGTGAGCCAAGGCTGTGATTCACCCAGCAATAGCAGTCCACTGTGGAAGGAGATGAGGATGGGGAAGGCTGAAACCCTTTATGTGCATGAGGCCCTATATACAGCCTGTGTGACCCCTCTGAAGACAGTGAAGCAGTGTGGAGGTCAGCCTCCATTCCAAGAAGAGAATGATGAAATTTACCTAGTTGTTTCCTCAGATTAAACACTTTTTGGAATTAATGGGCTCTGAGAAGACACTGAGTGGCTTACAAAACCATTGATTTGTACTGATGTGATAAGGTGGAAAAACAAAGCAACACCGATTTTCTTCTAAACACACAGGTAGCAGCCTCAAGCTGGTCTTAGATTAAAGAAAGATGAGACAAATCTCCTTTCCTAACTGAACTACCACTACTTGGCCAAATCCCGTATTTCTAATAACTGCAGATAAAACTGGTGTAAATGATGTCAGGATCCTAGAAAAGATTAACAAAGCCTGTGAGAATGAATCTGATTCAAATCTCTATGATGCTGACTGGCACACATACCTGACAACAGGCTGGTCACCAGACAGATGACCTGTGGGTTTGGCTCATTTCCAAGAACCGCACAGGAATGCATGAACACCCACACACCGAACCAAGCACTCCGTCCTCATGCTCTCCTGAAACAGCTGCCACACGTCAGAGCCATGGGCAGCATGATCCTCTCAAAGGGCCTCAGTCAACATTTGCTAGTCTGCTCTCTGCAAGTGCTTCCCTTTCATAAACCCACTGAAACAAAGACCCAGGTAAAGGGGCCTCTCTATTCCAGAATTTTTCAGTCTGATGGCTAACTACAGATACTTTCCTGGACTCTGTTGAAACCTGTCAAAGACCATGGAGTTTTATATGACTAAAACAGAGTAAAAATACTTTAAAAAATTTGTAATGGCCAGTCCTACCCCACTGACAGGAATAAAAGATGCACATAGCATGTTGGTGCTGCTACAACAGAATCCACCAAGGGTATGTTTGTGTCATAGGAGCTTGAGGCTGACTCCAGGTATGGTGGGAAGTCTCAGCAGTGCTGGAAGAAAGGATGGTGTGATTAGACTTGCATTTGGAAAAATCATTTTGGTGCTGTGGGGAGAAGAGATCAAGGCAGAGGCCCAGTCAGAAGGTTCAGTGGTGATGATCTAGGAAGAGATGACGAAAGCCAGAGTGCACAATGAGAAGCAGACAGATTCAACACACATTGAAGGGGGAAACAGGACTTGCTGCTGCACTGGATGTGGGGTTCGGCAAAGCAGGGATCAGGTGGTTTGGGCTGACTTGGTAGCTGGTGGAGTCACTTCTGGAGGGAAGAATGATTACAAGAGGAACAGGTTTGGGGTGAGGAATTAATATCTTGCTTTAAGGAAATATGATTATTAAAATATTGAATGTGTCATTCTCTACTCTATCTTTGAAACCATTTGCAATCCAGATGGTAATTTCACCAACATTTAACAAACCACTAAATTCAGTTGATGAATATGATGAAGATGAAGGAAAAAAAGAACCAATCACAGCAAGAGTAGAAATTTAATAAGCACCTAATGTGTGCAGGCACCAACTGGTCTAAGCTCCCTCCAGGTGTTATCTCATGGGATCTCCATGACAACCTCATTTGGCAAGTCTTTACTTCATCCTCCCCACTTTACAGACAAGTACAGAGAGGTATAGCAACTTCCCCAAAGTCATACAACCGAAAGGCTGACTCCACAAGGTACCGCCTAGTGGAAAAGTCAACAAGTGAGAAATTATTAAGTTAAACCACCAAGCTTAAAAAAATGTTCTCCCCATACAGTCAGCAAGGTGAGTGAAAGATTCCTCAAAGTTTTGTCTCAAGAACCCCTCAGCAACATGCTAAGCCTTGTCTGAAAATGTCTCCAGTCTACCTGCTTTGGGATCATCTGTTCAGTTAAAAGAACTCATCTAGTTGGACAAGTCACACATCCGGAACATAACCAGGGCTAAGTTCTGTGCACCCCACTTAGAGTAACCACAAGCACAACAGTAGAAAAAAGAAGAGCAAGGGGCTCTAGGGAGTGCCAGACTTTAAAAGTGAGCTACCTTCCATCACAAACGACCTAAAAACTCAACAGTGAAGAATGTGTTACAGGGCAAATCAGGGGAAGCTGGGATGACTCAGTGGGTCAAGTGCTCACTTTGCAGCCCCAAGGTCCAAGGATCAAGTCCAGGTCCCAGCCCATTGAGACCCATATGCTGAACTGGGGTGTGCTTCCCATGTGGGAGGCCCCCAGTTTGGTTCCCAATAGGATAAGCTTCCCATGTGAGAGGCCCCTGGTTCAGCTCCCACCCTGGGAGTGCTTCCCATGTGAGGGGCCCCTGGCTCTCAGGGGTGTGACTCCCATGAAGGAGGCCCCTGGCCTGGTTCTTGCCCTGCATGGCCCTGCACCTACCTGTGTGGAATGAAATTACGGTTATGTCAAAAACTGATGACGTACAACTACGGAGATTGCTCTTGGCCCTTTCCCTTTTCTCTCTATCTTTCTCTCTGTAAAACAATGAAATAAATCTTTTTTTTTAAAGAGGGCAAATCAAATAGGTTCACTATTAAGACAAGTGTGTCCTGAGACACTCATGGCCACCCACCTCAAGCACAGCCTGTGCACACTCCACCTTGCTGACATGGAGCACCCCTGCAGCTGGATGCCCCTTCACCAGAGCCACTGCCCAAACCTCACCCCACTCCATTCAAACTCCAATCAGAAACCCCAAGTCAATCTTACTTTTCTGCCTTTCATATGGAATTGCACACACTTAGAATGCTTCCTCTTTTTACATTTCTTCTCTTGACTTTTTTTTTCTTCTTTTTTTGGGGGGTGTTGTTGTTGTTGTTGTTTTTTAACTGAACTGGGGGCCTCACCGCATTCAGGAAGCACACCCCAGTTCAGCATGTGGGTCCGCCTGGGCCGGAGCTGGGATTCGATCCTCGGGGCTTCAAAGTGAGCACTTAACCCGCTGAGCCATCCCGGCTTCCCCTTCTCTTGACTTTTTAAACCATTACCACAAATATAGTAAATAAGCAAACAAACAGAGCAGATAGTTCCTCAAACTCTGAGGAGACCCTGTAAAGCAAGTCCTGGTCACCCACCCTTTAAATGACCCACAATTCACCAAGTTGCTCCTGCTATGAATAGCATCCATAGTCCTGACCAGGAGCGCCTCACTGGGCTGGTCCACCAGGAAGATACAAGAACATATCCTTTGAGACCTTGTCCTTGGGGAACGTCTCAGCAATGACAAACATAAGGGCAATAAGTATAAATGGAAAGCATTTGATGGTAGACATCAAAACCAGTAGCAATCACTAAATGCAGGTAGTTGAAAGGCTGAGGAACATGGACTGGCTTCAAGCCTGACCAAGACCAGCCCTCCCATGAGCAGGCCTTGAAAAGCCCCACCAGGCTAGCCTTTTGAGGAGTAAAACTTGAGCCTGCCAATTAATGTCTTATAGCCCCTGGGACCTACAGCTAAATCATTAAGTAAATAAAAAGTCAAACATCTGCATCATCAGAGGATCCTTTGCCAATTCACACCAATTAAAATGGTAGGTGTGGGGAAGCCAGGATGGTTCAGTGGGTTAAGCGCTCACTTTGCAGCCCCAGGGACCAAGGATCGAATCCCAGCCCCAGCTCATGTGGACCCATACACTGAACTGAGGCATGCTTCCCATGCAGGAGGCCCCCAGCCCAGTTCCTGCCCTGTGTGGCCCCGCCCACCTGTGTGGAACAAAACCATACTGAAAACTGATGATGTGTACAACTATGGAGACTGCTCTGGGCCCTCCCCCTTCTCTCTGGCTCTCTCTGTCAAAAACAATAATAAAATAAATCTTAAAAAAAAATGGTGGGGGAAGCCGGGATGGCTCAGTGGGTTAAGCGCCCACTTTGCAGCACAGAGGACCAAGGATCGAATCCTGGCCCTAGCCCGTGCGGATCCATATACTGAACTGGGGAGCTTCCCCAGTTCAGTTCTCTCTCTGTCTCTGTCTCTGTATCTCTCTCTCTCTCTCTCTCTCTCTCTGTCAAAAACAATAAAAAAAAATTATAAAAAAAAAAAATGGTGGGTGCAAAACAATCAAAGTTATGGTCAAAGATTCACTGATAATGGGCAATAACAACTGGAAAAGTCTTCTACATAGAGAACGGAAGAGCAGTGAAGGAATCTGTCATCCATCCTTTGGCCCAGGGACTCAAAATAACCCTAGGTGAGTAGGATAAATGCAGAAAAAGGTCAGAGGCATCACTGTCGTCTCAATTTTGACAGAAACCTAAGTAAAAGACTCATTTAATTTTTCTAAAGTCGGCTATCTGAAAAACAGCCATGTGTGCACACATAAAGTCAAATGGGGATCCACGCTCAGCCTCTCATCAGAGACCCAGAAGCACCCATGTCTGGTACAGGGAAAATGGACAACACCAGCCCCCACGGTCAGAACAGACCCATGGTACAGCCCATAGAACCAGGAGCTATAGGTTCCCCAGTCTCTCTGATGGGTCTAGATATGGCCGTCTTGACACTCCTCCATGCAGAATCAACACTTAGAGAGGCACACCTGCCGTCCACATGAAATGCATACCCTACCAACAAGACTGATAATCCACCTCCTCTTTGTAGCAGGCACTCATATGTTGCCTAGTCTGCACCCACCTCGCTTTTCCCTTTCCCATTTTCTTTGGAAATCCACTCTCCCTCACTGAGGGGCAACAATGCTATCTGGATGGGGTACTCCACCTTCATTACAAGGAGACCTACTTTGTGTAAGCCCAGCAGCACAGTCTTGGGCCCTTGAACAAAGATTTATGCTGTGATGGGCAGGACACAACAGCACACAGCATACCCAACCACTCAGAGCAAACTATAGGACCTTCCTTCAATGCTTTAGGGAGCATTTGTTTGCAACACAAGGAAACCCAGGGCCAAGGTAGTTGAGTAGCCACCTCCAACACAAGGGAGCCAACCTGAGAACAGATCTGACCACAGGAAGGCAGTGGCAAAAAAGCATTAAGAAACGGGGCAGTTTCTTACAAAACTAAACATATTTTCAGCCATACCTTGGTATTTACCGAAAGGAGGCAAAACCTTGTATCCGCTCAAACACCTGCACAAGGATGTTTATAGCAGCTTTATTCATTAATTACCAAAACTTGGAAGTGACCAAAATATCCTTCACTAGGTGAAAGGATAAATAAACTGTGGTACATCCAGACAACGGAATATTATTCAGCACTAAAAAGAAATGAGCTATTGAAACGACATGGAGGAAACTAAAATGCATATTACTAGGTGAAAGAAGCCAATCTAAAAGGGTTACATACTGTATGATTCCAACAATATAATGTTCTGGAAGAGGTAAAACTATGGAGACAGTAAAAAAATCAGTGGTTGGCAGGGGCTCAAGGAGAGGAAAGGATGGACAGGTGGAGCATGGGACTTTTAGGGCAGTGAAAATACACATCATTATACACTTGTCCAAACCCACAGAAGGTACACCACCAACAGTGAACCCTGATGGAAACTATGGACCGTTGGTAATTATGTGTTGATATAGGTTCATTAACTGCAACAAATATACTGCTCTGGTGGGAAATGTTGACAATGGGATAGGTTGTGCATGTGTGAGGGCCAGGAACATACGGTAATAAGAAACCTCTGTACCTACCTCTCAGTTTTGCTGGTAAACTAAAACTGCTCTAAAATACTAAAGTCTTTAAAAGAAAATCTGGAATCCAGATCAAACCACATCTGAAGTTGGCCCTGTCTCTGGACTTTTCATTTATCTGAGTCAGCCAATCCCTTTCACTGTTTAAGCAAGGGTTGGCTGGATTTTCTATGAGTTACAACCTAGTACATTCTAACTGCACATACCACAGGACAAGTAAAATGTGCTAGACTCCATCCGGTCAGTGCTCATGAACAATGACCCCACATCAGAGAGCCTCCAACCAAAAAATTACTATAGGCAACCTTGAGTGGGAGAGTGTTAAATCAAAGATAGGACTCCTGAACTCCACACTTCCTCTGCCACCAGCAGCTCCAGGCCAGGCAAGTTAAAAGCAAAATGTGCCACATTCCTTACGGCTGTACACTATCAGAAAGGCAAAGACAACATATTCTATTAATTTGATAGCAAGGCTTACCTATTACAAATAGAATCAAAGAAAGAAAAGGCAAAAATGCTGTTTAAGACTCAAGATCTGAAGAGTGTGTAGACTGGGGCTAGTTAGGAGAGGCGTAGCACTTAGGATTTTTTTTAATTAGAAATCATAATTGACTCAACTCTTCCCATCTTAAAACTGCCTTAATTAAATATGAAAACTTTTAGGTAAGCTTTTAAAAACAAGGGAGAAAAGGTCCAATCCTACAAATGCTACCACAGCAACAAAATTTCCCAAAGTGCTCGGACAACCTGCTACTGCACAGCATTGTCCTCAACACCACTTCTTAACCTCTAGAAAGAATCTTAGAAGATCATTATAAAAAGCAATGACCCACAATTCTCTAAGTACTGATGCATTTAAATGTCCATACCTCCCTTTAATAAGCCAAAAGGATGAAGATAGCAAGTAAATCCACCTTCTATGTAACAGGCTACAAATTTTACTGCTAAAGAGAAAAGTGTAAGAATTCCAATGTTCCTAATTATTTGAGTTTGTTATTGATTAAAGTGTCCTCAACATACAAATATTAAAAACATCTAATGACAAGTGTGACGATATCATGAATAAGAACTAAACCCACAACTCACCCATGACAGCAGGAGTATGCCCACTTTGGATTCAAAGACAAAACCACTCCTTACAAAACACCTTTCCTTGCTAATTCTCCAGCTCTCAAAGGTGAGCACAGAAACAGATGCCTCGTGTCTGACTCACCTGAATTCTCTGCCTTCGCTGTACCGTCTACTTGAGGAGGCCCGCGGGGCAGCTGTCTCCAGGAGGAGCTTCTGCGTGAGCCTGCCAGGGGGAGCAGGGTCTCTGCCATCGGCTTCATCTATGTCTTGGTCACATTTCCATTCCTCATCTTCATTCAAAGTGGGTAAGTATCCAGATATGCCCTTCCCTGTCCCTGACCCAGAGCTCTGGTCACTACAGAGCTTCGGACTCTCCAAACCTGTCCTTGTGTATTCCAAATAAATATCAGACTTGAGAAATGAGGGGTAGGTATTCTCCTCCATGGTGGACTGGATTTCCGTCTGGGCCTGATCAAACATAGCAGGATCAATCAACTGCTTCATGATGCAGTCCTTTATGAAACTCTTGGTGGCTGGCTTGGTTTGCCTAGACACAATGCCATTGTTATCAAGTATGTACTTTCGGTAAATAGCTTTGGCCAGTTTCAGCCTCTTCTCCTCATTCGAGTCACAGGGCTCCAGTTTCCTGAAGCCACTGCAGGCAAACCAGAAGTCCAGCAAATCAGCACAGTCCTCCTGCTTCAGGAAAGTCCTAAACAGGTTTATCCCATCTTGATCATCTAGTAAGGAGTGCAGTGACTCAGCCCACTTCAAGTAAGGTGGGGTGGGTGAAGCGCTGCCCTCAGGCTCGTACCCCAGGTCCAGATCTGAGCGCCTTGGAGTGGCTGTTGAAGTCTCACCTTTAATCCCAACACCTTTCCCGGAACAGAAGCTGTGGCTGACGGGCCTGGGGTCTGTGGACACCAGTTCACCCTCCTCACCAGGCACTGGGGGTCTGGGGGCATCTTCAGTGAAACTTGCTCCGAGGTCCAAGGGGAAACCCTGCTCTTGAATATTCATTTTGAGACTGCGTCAATGAACAATGAGCGCTGCACCCTAATACATCAGTACTTATAGCTCCAAAGTGAATCAATCTGTCCTGTTGAAACCATTAAGAGGACAAGGATTAGGAAAGGTGGGTCCATGGAAACATGACCACAGAGGTTTTCTCAAGACAAGACTCACATTGGTGCCCTCCCACTCAAACTCAATGCCAGAAATTCAGTTTAAATTTGCAATCTTTCATCACAAGGTTTGTGCTATATTAAAATAATTCCTGGAAACTTTTACAACTACAGGAATGCCTCTGGTGCTAAGAAATGAATGCCCAGAACACAAAGAGCACTGCTCCCCTCAAGTGTCATTCCACATAGGCCTACAGGCTGGGGATCTCCCTTCTCGGCTACAGAGCTGAGTGACCAGTCCTTCTCTGAAAGCTCCAGGAAGGCAGGAGAACTCTAAGAAAGAAAGGTGCTTCTAGTCCTCCTACTTGTACAAATTTGGGTGACAGCCGATCCTTCATATGTGAGATAAGGATGACCGCCCGTTCACTGTGAAACTCGAATACAGAAAGGACAGCACATCACACACTATTAGACAGGTGCTCATTTCTGCTCCCCACATTCTATAGGCCCACAGTCACTGTGCTTTCTGCCTACCCCACCACTTCACAATTAGTACGCCTCACATGTGCAAACACACAGTGAGTTGTTCTTCTCTCAACACATGCCTAAAAAGCATTTAATTGTGGGTCCAACTTAAGCATCTTCAAGTGAGTGTTCATGAGAAGTTATGGAAAAAAATGAAATCTCTAACACATTATAACTTTTAGCTAAGAAAACATACAGTTCACATGATTTAATTCTCTAAGTTAAAAACCAAATCACCCATCCTCTTAGAGGTCACAGAACCATCAGTTTTGTTGTTGCTGCTACTACAAGCCTGCCTTGGTATGAGAGAAAACTGCTTTGGATCAGGACTCTGCCATGGTCTTTGGTCCTTCCTACCACATCCAACAGGAGTGCACAGAGCCCACAAGCTCAGGTCATGCCTCCCAACCTGGTCAAGGGGGTTGATTACAACACGGCCCGCCATGATGTAAGTGGTCTGCCTACAAGTAGGCTGAAGAGAAAGAAGCATGTCAGGTCCAAAATGCCTGGAGCACTGAACAAGCCAAAGGAAGCAAGATAAAAACCCTAAAATCTGGTACCAACACAAAGGGTAGCTGTCCCTAGCCATCACTCCACACTCTGGGTCCTGGCCCACATGTAACCTACTCTCCACACATGCATTCTCACACAGCATACACCTTCACCTGTCAAGAGCTGCTGATGGCTAGAAGTGAGAAGCATCTAGAGATGGAGGCTGGGTCAGCACCAAATGACATTTCTGCAGCTAATGACTTTTTATGAAAACTACTGGGCAGGATGTAATCTCAGCCTCAGCAGGAACAGCCTGTTTCTTAAGGTCAAGGCCCCGTGGGCTATGGCACCCTGATGCATATGGACTACTTCAATTGCAAAGTCACTTTCTTTGAGCACTATCAACATGGAGTAAGTACCTGTGATGTCTTAGCTCCACACCAGCTTGTGAATGTCTGATGTCCTCTTGCCCATGACACCGTCTCAGGAAAGAGGGCCCATACCCAGTCCCCTGAATCTTACCCTTAAAGATACTCTGTAGTTAACTGCCCTTGAGAAAAAACCAAGTCATTGTTTCAAATGGGAGGCTAATTATGAATCACTTTCACTTTTTCTCTTAAGGTGCTTATGACTTTTATGTAAATTATCTATAGGAACCTGATTTTAACATTTTCTGCAGGACCCACAGCACCTAGCATAAGGTCTGGCAACTAATGGGCACTTAAAAATATTTAATTCATTGACATAAAAGAAAATGGGGGGGAAGCCGGGGATGGCTCAGTGGGTTAAGCGCTCACTTTGCAGTGCCGGGGACCGGGGATCGAGTCCCGGCCCCGGCCCGTGCGGAACCATGTGCTGGGCTGGGAGCTCCCCCAGTTCAGTTCTCTCTCTGTATCTATCTCTGTATCTCTCTCTCTCTGTCAAAAATAAAAATAAGTGAATAAAAATATATTAAAAAAAAAGAAAATGGTATTTGCTACAGATGTCAAACTTCACCTCTTTACAGACACTCAACTAATATGCTATAAAAACAGCAGCAAATTCAAAATCTTTATTAGCAAACTATGGCTGTCTTACATTTTAATTCATGTGTGAACAAGTCCCGATAATCATGTTAAACTATTTTTCATTGCTCAGAAGGAACATTTCATATAATTCACATCTGCTTTTGGCTATCAACTGACAGAAGACCTCTGGAAGCACACAAACATCTCCCCAAATGACAGATGTTATTGAAATGTGCTCCAATTCCCGCAACCTCCAAGTTTCCACAAAGTACATCAAGCATTTACTGTTCACACACATACATACCACACGTAAAGCAGCTGTATTAATTTAGGTTAGAATCAAATGCCCACAAGCACTGGATTTGGCCAACAGTGTGTAACAACCATCAATAAAGGGATTCCATAAAAGGAGTCTATAACTGATACCACATTTAAAATCTCCTTTAGTCACTGCCAAGACATAACCCCTGGGTACCATGGTACCCAGCTCAATGCTGTAGATGTGTATATATTTATTTGACTCAAATATAACTCTTGAACTTTTGATTTATGTGGAATGTGGAAGTAATATAGCCTGACTCTGACATTTTCCCAACTGTCCATTCATTAAACTCTTGGAAGGGTTAGAGCTACAGTTTTACATGTAAACCACCCACACACACACACACCACTTAAATTTTTAATGACCAATATAACCCAAAAGAATCCACTTAGCTTTTCTGAAACTATAAATCCAAGAAACACCAACACCTGCTGAGAAACAAACAGAAACACAGTATTTTGTATGCTTTTCCATCCTTGTTTCTAAGTAGAAGTTCTTAAAAGTGAAGCCCTGATACTATCTTGGGGCTGAATTTCAAAATGTGGTGTGGAATCTAAGACTCACATCCAAGAGATAGTTTGGTGGACAAAGCATCAACCTGAAAAGAGTACAGCCTGGACCTAGTCTAAGGCGCCTCTGCCTCAGAGGAAGCGCTCTCCTTGGGTTTCAGATTTATTCAGTCCTACTTTTTGCTGTGGATAGGAGTAAAGGACAGACCACTGTCCAGCCTCTCTCTAGAGGCTGCGTACGTCTGGCCCCAGCAGCTACTCTGCACCCCATCCACACCCTGAAACATGCCCAGACCCAGACCACAGCACTGCACCCAGCACCATCCAATCAAACACATCAGCTGCAGACCTCCACCTCCTTCAGGAGGAATCCCCGACGCCTCTTGTCAGAACCCTAGGTCTTCCTTACACCCTTCCACTCATCTAGGAAAGAGTCTGCCCTTTCTGAACCAAACCCAGCATTTTTCACCCCAATGTCAACAACCCTTGCTTTTTCCACCTCGCACATCACCACACTCTGCATACTCTCCATGCACACAGCCTGAGTGCTCCTGCACGCCTCCCCTCATATACTCGCGGCCCGCACAGCCTCCCCTCACACGCCCTCCGAGCCCACACAGCCTCCCCTCACCTGCCCTCAAGAGTCCGCACAGCCTCCCTTCAGACGCTCCCGGCCCGCAACCGCCTAGCCCCTCTTCCGGGTCCCGCGCCCGGCCAGCCCGGCCCGGCCTATGCGGCCTACAATGGGCGGACGCACTGGCCCGCGCCCCTCAGGAATGCGCGCCCGGCCCGCACTACTCACCCGCGGGCCGCGGCCGCGGCGGCGGTGGCAGAGCCCCGGGCCCGACTCCCGGAGTGGCGCGGCGCGGCACGGCCCATGCGCTCAGTAGCGGGGCGGCAGGCGGGACGGGGCGGGGGCGCGGCCCGGGGAGGCCCCCATCGCGGCAGCGGCGCGGCGGCCCGGAGGCAGACGCAGGCAGGCCGCGAGGGCGCCTCCAAGGCCGGCTGCCTGCCCTCACCGGCCTGCTCTGCGGGGACGCGGCTCCGGCCCAACTTCGGCTGGTCCTACGGCCTCGGCCGCGATCGCTTCCCCGAGCCGGGAGCCGGACCGCTGAGAGCCGAAGCCCAGGCCGGAGCGCCCCCGCCGGCGCCGCCCGGAAGTGCGGGGGCGGGGCCGAGAGTGGAGGCGGGGCCGGGATCTGGGGCGGAGCCCCGAGAGAGGGAAGGGCCGAGAGCGTGGGGCGGGGCCGAGAGCGTCAGTCAGGATCTGGGCTTGGGGTTGGCGGAGAACGTGGGGGCGAAGCCGACAAAGTGGGGGCGGGGCCGAGAGCGTAAGACGGAGCCAGCAAGCCGGGATAAGACGAAGAACGTAGGGGTAGGGCCTAAAACATAGGGGTGGGGCCTGGAACGTGGAGGCGGGTCTGGGACACTAAGTCGAGAGCGCGGGGCGGGGCCGAGTGCGTGGGAGCCGGGCGGAGAGTGCTAGCGGGAGCCGAAGCGCCTGGAAGGACTAAGAGTATGGGGGTGGAGCTTCAAACGTGGGAGCGGAGCCTAAGACTTGGAGGCGGGGCCTGGGCGTAGGATGGGCCCTGAGCCAAAAGCGCCCAGGCCGACCTGGGACGTGAGGCGGAGCCGAGACGAGTGGGCTCGGTCAAATATGCTGATTAGTCGGGAGGGTGTGGGGGACGGAGCGAGGAGGCTGTCTACGTCTGAGGGGACCCGGTAGGTGGTGGTGGCGGGATGTGAGAAGGGAAGGAACTGCGTTGGTCCCTCTGGGCTGTGGGGTCCGAGAGAACAGCGTCGAAGAGACACCCCCGCGAGGGTCCCTGAAGAACTCTGGTCACCATGTAGACTTGCTTGGATCGCTGCACCAAGTGGATGCCCAGCACCCAATATGGACACCACGGGGTGCATGCCAGATTGCAGCCCTTTTCTGCTGCCCACACTAGTGTCCTCCAGCTTAAAGCTCCCGAGGTCGGCAGCCACAGTCCCGTCCCGCGCCCAGCCGGCCTCCTACAACCTTGGAACGAGTAGCTGATGCTGAGGTGGGCAAAGTACCCAGAGGGACTGGAGACGTCAAGGCTGGCTGGCCCTGGGCAGAAAGACCCTAGCGGCCAGCTAATTGTCCTGGGCACTGAGGGGAGCAGATGTCCAGGAATTGAATTGGGCAGTTGGAGGGCAAAGCCAAGCAGACCTGGAGCTGAGCACCTGGTAATATCTAGCCCCTGTCTCCCCTTTCTCTGTGCCCACCTGCACACCAGCTGGCCAGGACCTGAGAATGTGATCTGGGGCTCCACCCACCCTGAGTCCTCAGGCAGTCTGGACCCAAGGCCAGAGAACACAGTAGCCAGTAGGCATTCAATAAATACTGGCAGGAGCCTCAACCTCCAAAGAGCTGTGGGCTGAGACTGGCTAAGGCCCTTCCTAGGTCTGGACCCACTTGCCTCATTTTCTCCCAGGCACCATCCAGGGTCTGGACAAGGGCTCCCTGGCCCACCACTGCCTGCAGGTCCCACTCACCTACACCATCCTGAGAGCAAGAACTTCTGGGTGTTCTGATCCCTTCACCTACCACCTCTTTTACCTTGTCACCATGACAGCCCTTTCCTGACCTGCAAGCCCAGCTGGCCAACTCTGTGTTGCATGTCCACCACCAACCTCTCCCCAAGGGAAGGATGTTGGTCACAGGAATTGATTAACGCCCCTAAGGAATTGCTTCTGTCACCACTCAGGACCCTGTCTGTATAGCAATGCTGGGCCTGGCACCTGGAGAAATGCTCCTGGCAGCCCCCAGGGGACAGCTATACCCCAATTCTAAAGACAAGTAAGCTGCTGCTCAGGCCACATAGGGACCTGCTTACCTTCTCTTGTCCCAGGGTTCCCCAACACCTCATCCATCCACACCTTCCCCAATAGCCCTCACCTAGCCTGCTGCTTTCTGGTGGCCACGGTCCCTCAGGGACTTTCCCTGCTGATGTCTCCCCCATGCCATTCTCCCCTGGATGTGTCTGGTCCTTGCCTACTTTATGCTCCCACTATGCAGCCTCCCAGAAGTCCCCCAGGTCACCTCTAATGTCTGGGCACTGCTCACCCTTGCTGCCTACCCTTACCCTACATAGCTCCCAGGCAAAGGCAGAAATCCTGGCTCAGGACTCCTACCAATGGCAAGAGACCCTGCTGCCTCTCCCAGAACTAAGCATAGCATTCAGTGCCCAGGATTTTGCAGGAAAGGGGGCAGTGAGGGATAAGGGCCACTGGAAGTATCCCAGCCTGCCAAGGGCCCAGACTGCCTCCTAGGACCATCACCAGGCTTAGGGGTAGGCTGGGCAGAGGCTGAGGCTGTAGGTGAAGACAGAACATCACAGGAGCTGCACTTTTGAACCTGTACTTGCCCCACTAAGTTCCTGGCAGCAGTTGTCACTCATTCAAGTTCAGCTGGGATGGCCCCCGGCCTCAGAGTGCTGGGTGTGGGAGATGCCCCTTCATCTCCTCCCCTCCCCTGTTCAGCCTCAGAAGCTTAGAGGAGACAGATTAGGTGGCCTTCATGGCACAGCAGGGTCTCTGTGGAGTTCCAGAGTCCTGGGTGGCCTAGAAAGACATTGGCTCTCAGGCTGTAGCCCCTCTCCCAGACCTGGGCCCCCAAAGCTTGCCTTGCTTCTGCAGAGTTGCTGCTGCGGCCAGGCCAGGCTCCTGGGGTTGTATCCATGTCCATCCTCTTCCTGGCCCATGGTGGCAGGTGTCCCCAGGCCCTGGTACCAGAACAGGGCCCGTGGTTCTCCGGCTCCTCGGGGCCCCCACCCTGCAG
Organism: Craseonycteris thonglongyai; assembly: GCA_004027555.1. Classification (NCBI taxonomy): domain Eukaryota; kingdom Metazoa; phylum Chordata; class Mammalia; order Chiroptera; family Craseonycteridae; genus Craseonycteris; species Craseonycteris thonglongyai. Next base: position 18,717 of record PVKE010003475.1, read on the forward strand.
GGACAGGAAGGGAGTCAGAAAGCCTGGAGGAAATTCAACAACCCTCTATGGTGGATTATAGCTGGGGGCATGGAGGGGAAATTGTCTGAGCAGGGTGAGGGTGAGGAGAGACCAAGGGAGGAAACTCAGGGAAAACTCTATAGAGCAGGAGGATAACGAGCAGCACTGGGGCCTGCAGTGGAACAGAGGTGACCTGGCAGGGGGACTGCATCAGCCACCCAGAGCTGAGACCAGACAATTGTAGGAGCCTCACTTATGAACAGGAGAGCTCTATGGTACAGCACCTCCTTTGCATTACAGAGGTCCTTTAAAGTGAACCCCATTTCTCTGGGAGCAAGAGTTTGTCACTAGAGGCTTTGATTTGATTAACTGTAGATGACATTTGTTCAGGCTTTCCAGGAACTAAACAAAAAACTTAAGAGCAGGGGAAGCCGGGATGGCACAGTGGGTTAAGCGCTCACTTTGCAGCGCCAGGGACCCAGGATCGAATCCCGGCCCCGGCCCGTGCGGACCCATGTGCTGAACTGGGGAGTCCCCCCAGTTCAGTTCTCTCTCTGTCTCTGTATCTCTCTCTCTCTCTCTCTCTCTCTCCCTCAGTTCAGTTCTCTCTCTGTCTCTGTATCTCATTCTTTCTCTCTCTCTCTCTGTCAAAAACAATAAAATAAATAAATAAATAAAAAATAAATAAATAAAACTTAAGAGCAAACATGAAATTATTTTCTTCAGTTTAAATATATAAAGAATAC
>PVKE010003475.1:19562-62895 GCA_004027555.1 Craseonycteris thonglongyai
AAAAGTAAAATAGAAATAAATATGTACTGAAGACAAAAAGATAATTTCTCTCTATAAATGTGAAAAGATAATAAAAAAAAAAAGAATACTTTAGGGGATGCCAGGATGGGTCAGCAGGTTGAGTGCTCGTTTTGTAGCCCCGGAGACCAAGGATCGAATCCCAGCCCTGGCCCATGAAGACCCATATTGCTGAACCAGGGTGTGCCCCCAGTTCAGCTCTCACCCGGGTGAGACTCCTATGTGGGAGGCCCCTGGTTCAGCTCCCAACCACAGGAGTACTTCCCATATGGGAGACCCCCAGCTGGTGGGCATGTTCCTCCCACAAGGGAGGCCCCTGGCCAGTTCCTGCCCTGCATGACCTCAGGCCCACCTGTGAAATGAAACTGTAGAAAAAAAACTAATAATGTGCAACTATGAAAACTGCCCTGGGCCCTCCCCCTTCTCTCTGTCTGTCTGTCTCTCTCTCTCTGTCAAAAACAATAAAAAAAAATACTTAAAAATAAAGTGAGACATGAAGTCTTACATGTGTTCATACACTTGGCTGAGGAAGACAACTTATAAAAGGGATTCCAAAGGCATCCCAGATATACCAAGGAGGTATGTTGAGGCACTGGGGCATGTGGGGCATGGCCTGATGCAGGATGGTGAAAACCAGTAGCAGAGGACTAGCTGCAGAGTTGGGATGCTTGCAGATCCCCATCATCCTCCTGGGAGGAGAGGACAAGGAGGTATGGGACTGATTCGGGCTTCCAGAGGGAGCCAGGGACCTCAGAATGAGCCCCTTCCAGCTCTCCATTCCTTGCCCCCTTTGCCCAGTCCACAGGTGTGGGAGGCGGGAGTGAACAAGCAGGTGATGCCTCGTACAGGGCCTTGGCTCATCCAGTTTTGAGGAGAGAGGACAAGCACAGCCCCAGGCTCCATCTCTCCTCCCTGGGTGTCCTTTTTCCATCAATTCTGAGCTCAGCAGGGAGGATCAGGTGTTATATGAGCCCCCATCCCAAGCCCAACAAAGATGTGGAGCCATCACACCGAGGTCTTGAGATATAACACCAAGGAGAAAAGCTAGTAGACCGCATATATAGGGTACCCATTTTTGTGACTATAGAACATGTGCATATAAAGGTAAGAGGACTAAAGAACTATTCTAGAGCATTAATACTGGGTTATAGCTGGAGAGCAGAATTAGGAATGGGTTTTATTCTCTTCCATACTCATTCAGGAAGAAGTTCTATGAAATAGCACTATTATAATCACAGGGTGACCACAAAGCTCTGCAGCAGGTGCTACCTTTCAATCAATGGTAAGAGCAAGACCAGTAGGGGTGAGGACCCTGTCAAACGGGAGAGAGCTGACCCATTGGGCAGTGGTGGGCAGGGTGGTAGGCCATCCTGTGACTATAGCAGTTGCCCTGAGCCAGGTCCCAGGACCAACAAAAAGGTGCCGCTTTGAGCTTCCTGGGCTGACTCCGGGCTGGGGTCTCCTTGCCTCTCTTCTCCTGTGTTTGGCTCCTCTTACCCTTCATACCAGTGGGGCAGGTATGTTGTCCAGGCTGGCATTTTGCATCCCTTTTGCTATTTGGAGTTTTCTCACCAGCCCCTCAGCTGAAACTGTCTGAGACAGACACCCCAGAAGTGATCCTGGCCCCTACACCAAACTGGGGGGGTGCAGGTATAGAAACAGGGCTTTATCTCAAGCAATCTGGCTCCAGTGTCACTGCTTCATGCATGATACCTAGCATGACTGTCCCCTCCTAACCCTGCTGCTACTGTTGGCCTGTCCTAATAATCCCTGCATGAACAACTCAGTAGACCTGACACAGCCCCCCACATCCCTGCTGGCCCCCATGAATCTAGGGTCAGGTCCCAAGGCCAACAGAAAAGCAGTGGCATGGCAGCAGGAATGTGGGCCCCAAAGATAGCACACTCCATCCCAGGGTGCCCTCCACTTATCCCCCAACTCAAGGTCTCACCCTCAGTGTCCTAAGAGAGTTTCTGTCATTCCAGGCTAAGGGACACACCTAGAACATCTTCCCATACTGCCTTTCTGGAGGACTCTGACTCCAGGGATGTGTCTAGGAGACAGTCAAGTGGGCTCAGGACTGGAGGGTGAGCATTGAGGGTATGAGGTCCCAACCAGCCACAAGGTCTTGGGAAGGAGGAGGAGAAAACAGCTTGCCTACCACCAACCCAGTGCCTTCCCAATTTGGGAGCCTCAAGGATCAATGGTATAGCCAAGCCTGGCCCAGCTCTCCCACTTCCCTGGAAACTTGACCTTCTGCCTGTGCCTTGGGCCAGCCAATGGTTCTGGGCAAGGCGGGCACCTCTTTGAGCCAGAGCATCCTCCTTGGCAAAGTGAAGGTACTAAGCCAGTCCCACTGGCCTCAGAGGTCCCTGTACAACCCTCCATGAATGGGTCTGGCCATAGGGTCTGGGGCCCATGGCTGGCTGTGGTTCAGGCCAAGTGTCTCAGACACAAGCAAAAGAAAGGGCTACTGGCCTCCCCCAACCCCAGCACCACTTTCTCAGGAATTGGTGGTATCTAAGTGGAGGGGCCTTACACCTGAGGGGTCTGGCCAGACTTCTGGAAGCAGCAAGTGAAGTCCCTTCTTCCCAGGTAGTCTCAGGCCACTCCCAATTCTGGTCTTGAGCAAGCCTTCCCTCCTGCAGTACTGACTCTCACATGGTTGACCTTTCTCTTTGTCCTCGCTGTTCCCTCACCTGGAATGCCCTTTCTCATCCTGACCACTCCATCCCCAAAGTCCTCTCCTAGATCTGGTTATCCCAGCTCTCATGCCCCTCTTCAGGTTATCTCTTCTCCTCCACCTGATATACCTCATTCAGTGTCCCGCCCCCCCCCCCCCACACACACACACACAAGCCTGCGCACAGTCCAGGGACCAAGGACAACCCCTCAAGCTGGTAGCTAGGGGACTTTGTGATGCAAGGCAGGCCGGTTGCCTTTACTACAGCCCACACCCTCCAGGTCTGCCTCCAAGTTCTCATGGCCCCTCTGCTGTCGCCTGCCCCACACTTTGCTGTTCTGCGATATCTCTTTCCGCTGCCTAGGAGCCCTGCAGCTGCTGCAGCCAAGTTATAAGTATGTGATTATGTATGCTGGGGTCCCCTGAGCCCCTTTGTTGCTGCAGAATCTGTCCTGGCAAACAAAAGTGCACTGGATTAGCCACAGTGGATTAAAAGATTTGCTTCTCAAAGTTTACCTAATAACCTAACAATCGTGCTGAAGGAGGCTTTGAACCTCTGGACACACTCACCAGGCCATCTGGGAGCTCTTGGCCTTTGTGGGCAGCAGGATAGTGGTTGGAGTGATTAGAGGCAGCCACTGCCGGCCCTTACACCTGGCTCTGCCTGAGGCTGGGCCTGTGCTCTTAGCTCCTGCCAGACCCATCTGAGCTGAACTTGGAGACAGAACCAGTCTCCAGGAGAAGAAGGTAGAGTCCCAGGTTGGGGGAACAAGGCCCCATCAGGACCACCTTCTAGAGGGTCCACTGCCTAAGGCCAGGGCTGAGTGGTACAGACCAGGCCTCATCTGCACCCAGCCTGATCCCCACATCCACATAGCAGCAAGGACACAAGCAACATGGAGGGTGGCCGTGGCAGGCTGGTGACATGCCTGGCTTCACCATGCCGTGGCGCACGGCCCCACTGCCATCACCCCATGGTGTACGTTCCTACACACACACACACACACACACACACACACACACACACACACACAAGCATATCCCTCTTTGATCTCCAAAGGACACTCCATTTACAAGCTCTTAATCGCAGCTGTCTTTTCGGGGCCTGTCCTCTGAAGTCCCGAGTAATGGGATTTGGCGCCTCTGATCCATTTTGGGCTGACCGCTCCCCATTATAGGTGGACATTCTTTGCCTTTCTTTCGCTTCTTTTTTCCTTTTATTTTCATTATGATAAAATGCTTCTTAAACCGCACTGACTTGACATGGCTTGTTGCCTAGCCCTGGGAGTGGTGACTAGGAGAGGGGCCGGTGGCTGTTATGCCGAAGGCCCAGGCAGTTGGGGGTCTTTGATGCCGCCTCCATGTGAAATCTGACGTGAAAGACCTACGAGAGCTATTTTCAGGACCACGGTGCAGTGGATTCATTCTGCCTCGTGCAGTTTCCTTTGTCTCTCTTCCCATGACCCTTCTTTGGGACATTTGGGGAGAGGGTACCAGGGTAAGGGTGCAAGTATGTGTGTATGTATGTGTGTGAGAATGCAGAGGGGAGGGCAGGGAGGGCTGAGGGCAGGGCCTCGGCCACAAGAACAAAGGGCATAGGGAGCACATCCACCTGTCCGCCTGTCCATCCGACCGTCTGTCCGCCCGGCTTACCTCACCTGCCTGGCTCCATATGCCTGCTCGCGCCCCACCATCCCACGGTCCGCCATGATGGGCTTGGCCGTCCGTCTGAGCACTTTCAGCCACTCCAGTAAGCGGGTCTCTGCTCTTGGCCACTGTGTGGCTGGGAGGAAGAAGCGTGACTCTAGGCTGCAGCTCGGGCTCCCACCGCCGATTGGCTGAGGCAGGGACCAGATGACGGCCTCGGAACCCTATGGTAGCCATGGCAACCAGCCCCTTTAGACACCGCCACCCCCAAGCCACTCCTGACAGCAAGGGAGAAGGCGGTGCCGCCAGTGGGCCCACGTCAGGGTCCCCTCAGAGGGTCGGGTCAGGCATGACTGGATGATAGCTGTTCCTGCACCAGCTATTATTTTCATGTGTGTATGTTTCATGCATGTCCAGTGTGAAGAATCCCTGTCCCTCTCTTGGGACATGTCCCAGGCTGCTCCATACCCCACCTGACCCCATGGTAGAGGCAGGAACAGTGTCCTTGCAGCTCCTGCTGAGAGGACTTCAGGTCAGGCTTGCCCCAGGGGCTGAAGGCCAGGCCCGGTCTTGTGAGAAAATAGTGGATGAGGGCAGTGGGAGAAAGAGCAGGGGAGACTCCTCCCAGGTGGGCAGAGCCAAGCTCTTGATCCACCTCAGACCCCAAAGGGAAGGGCCTGCCAGCTCCACCTCTACACTCTCATCAGTCTGTGGAATACACAAATATGCTCACACAGTCCCCTCTCAAGAGCCTTCAGAAGTGGGCTAACCAAGCATCCTGTTTTAAACTGGACAGAAAACAACAGTACTGTCCTGTTTCAAATGGTCCGTCTGGTCAGCCTATGGACACCTGGAATTTAGCCCAGTGAGACTAGGCTGACCACACGTACCATTTGAATGAAACAGGACAGTATTGTCGCTTTCTGTCCTGTTTAAAATATGTCCAGCTAGCCTATTCAGAAGCCCTAGCATGGCTCTTGTGTCCACAGACCTTGTGTTTCCACCCACAGGACTCTGGCTACTAAGCAGACACTCTCCAACCCTGTGGAAATTGGCCATACACCCATGACCTTGCAACTGCTCTTCCCTGGGCCTGCATCCCCAGAGTCTGTCGGCATCAGCTCCTTAGCAAGTCCTTCCCCGATGTCTCAAGATCAGGACTTCTCAGCTAGAGCACAATACAACATCACTCCTGGGTGTTGTGGGGCATCAAGCATCCCGCAGCCATCCCCATCCCATCTCTGTGACAGCCATCTGGCCTGTCCAAATGCTCCTGGGATGAATACCACCTGGTTAAGACCCCCATGAAGGCCACCTGAGAGCTCCAGGAGGACACATCCTACTTCCTGGCCCAGGCCCAGTCCATACCTGCTGAACAGACGGTTGCATAAGGAACAGCTGCAGGGCTAGAAGGAGCAGGTGTGAGCCTCAAGACCCTGGGAAGAAGCCAGGACTAAGTTAAGCCCCTTGGGGCCCAGAGGCTGCTGAGGGGGCCACTGCCAAGGCCATAGGGATTCAGGAGGCAAGGAGAGCATGGAACATCCAGGGGAATGGGCTCAGGGCAGGCCAGGCTGGACTCAAGAGCTACAGGATACAGAGGCTGTAATGGCCGCTCCCTGAACTTGCTCTCACACTTCACACTGGCACCACCCCAAGCCTCCCAGTCACAGGATTAAGCCCCCAGCTGTAGGAAACTCTTCTGCCCTGCAGAAATCCACCAGCAGACAAGCCTTGTTCAAGGGTAAGGTATGGGTGGGGACACAGGCCTGAGTCAGCTGAGAGTGATAAAGGATTCAGGGACTGGAGATCCGTTATGGAGGTTAGGGTGAGCAGGCGAGCAGGGGAGGTTCTGGTGTGCTGTTGCAGTCAGACAGCGTGGGATTGAGGTTGCTAAGGGGGTCCATCTGGCCCAGGGCTCCAGCATGGGGGCTGCTGGAAGGGGTGGGAGGGAGAGGATTTCAGAGTCTGAAGTCAACATAAAGTTAAGGGTGCAGCAATGGATGATGATGGAGATGGAGAGGATCAGGGAAGAACAGTGCATGCGGGTGGCCTCATAGCAGCTCCTCTGTGCTTCCAGCACAGGGGCAGGGGCAGATTCCCAGGTCTCACCTGCTCTCTCCACACGTGCCACTCTGCAGCAGGTGCATACTTGAGTAGGACTCAGGTGACACCCTCAGGGTGAGGTAGTAGGCAGAGCCCTGGATTGGGCCCCACCATTCCTGGGATTCAGGGACACCAGAACGAGACAGTGTACACAATAGGGCCTCAGAACACCACGGTGTTGATGGCCAGTTACCAGAGGTCTCCACTGCTCCAGTTCCAAGGGACCCCTCCCCAGTCCATAGCCAGTGATGGTCCATCCTGTGTCCATGGCCCAGGAATGGCCCCCGACACTGACGTTTCGGGCTCTGTTGTTAAGTACACAGCCACTTCCTTGGACACATAGGGACCAAGGGGGGTTCTAGACGGCTTCTACAGGGCAGGAAGAGTCCAACCAAGCTGGTGCAGGGGTAGGGGTACGGGCCAGCACAGGGAAGGTTTGGCTTCTGCAGTTTGACCTTGGTTAGTACAAATAATGCCTGCCCCCCCACACTCCCTGCAATTCAGGCACCTGAGGGGCTATAGGGCCTAATCAAGGTGGAACTGGATGTTCTCAAAAAGGCAGGCACATCCAGAGACTGGCAGAGGTGTGGTTGATGTGGGAAACAAATGAGGAAGTCAGCTCAGCTAGCCTGACCAGGGCTTGGAGGCAGAGAACACATGGAGGACAAGGACATGTGGCCAGATGGGCTCCCACAGCTCATCTCCTGGTTCCATGTGTGACGTGTGAATTATACAGTCTGTGTGTCCCCCCCCCCCCCATCTCCTGAAAGGCGGACCGATCCAGCCTGCTAGTGGCCTGTCCCAGATCTGGGTCGTTTCATATGAAGTAGCAGAAGGGTGTTACTCACTGAGGGCTTCTTAACCTTTGCTGTGTCAAGGATATTTTTGAGAATTTGAGTAAACAAACTGATGCTGCCTTCCTCTAGAAAAAGGCTCATGTTTAAGAGCCAAAGCCACACTGACTCCCTCCTCAGTCCAACCTCAGGTTAGGGGGAAGTGAGTGACTTGCTGAAGCCATGACAAGCTCCACCCACTGGCCAATAGCATCAGAGGCCAGTCTGGGCTGACCTTGTGGTAACCCCCAGGAACAAGGGGAAGCAGTCATAGCCCCAGTCAGTGCAAGCTGGGACTTGGATACTCTTCCCTGGCCCACCAGAGCTGACAGGGAGACTAAGGCCCCAGTTCACCTCCTACTCTACTTTGGCCACTCGCCCTGTGCCAGCCCCAGGTCCATTGGAGACCCCAGGTAACTGACACATGAACCCCACAGATTCTGGCAGAAGTACCCCTCTATCTGTGGCCTTTGTTGGGGTGGGAAAGAGTGGGTGAGAGGAGAAATTGAGAGCCAAGGTCAATAAACTGGGGAAGTCTGGGGTGCATTCCACAGGGGGGGAACCAGTTAACAGGCTGAGCTGGAAAGGGATCAGTTTGATTCATTTCAGGGCTGAACATGAGAACCGTGATGTGGACATGACCATAGGGAGGGCTGGCCTACCAGAACTGAGGCAGGAGCAAGATGGGCATTGTCAGCTTTTGGTAAATTTAAAAAATTAGAAACTTGTTCTTCCCATAAGAGAACTGAGGTGACTTCTGAAAACAGTTCACTATTCACTTGACCCAGAGAACCCCACAAAATCTGTATATCAAAGATTCAAATCTTCATGTTCATTTTAAGAACGCCTGTGGAACTGCCCAGGCCATCAAGCGTATGCATATCCAAAAAGCCACCAAAATCTAAAGGAAGTCACATTATAGAAACAGTGTGTGCCATTCCATCATTATAATGGTGGTTGATAGGTGTGCCCAGGCCAAACAGTGGGGCTGGACATGGGGTCGGCGGCCCAACAGTGCAGAATTTTTACTGCACGTGTTTAAAAATGCAGAGTTGGGGAAGCCAGGATGGCTCAACGGGTTAAGCGCTCACTTTGCAGCCCTGGGGACCAAGGATCGAATCCCGGCCCCGGCCCGTGTGGACCCACATGCTGAACAGGGGAGTGCCCCCAGTTCAGTTCTCACCGGGGTGAGACCCCGGCCCAGTTCCTGCCCTGTGCAGCCCCACTCCCGCCTGTGGAATAAAACTATGTGGGAAAACAAATGATGTACAACTATGGAGACTGTTCTGGGCCCTCCCCCTTCTCTCTGTGTCTGTATCTCTCTCTCTGTCAAAAACAATAAAAATAAATCTTTAAAAATGCAGAGTAATGCTGAACTTAAGGGTTTGAATGTGGACTCTCTGGTCACCGAGCACACCCAGATGAAAAAGCTCCCAAGATGCTGCACAGAACTTACAGAGCTCATGAGTGGATTAACCCCTATATGAGCTCTTCCTGCCACACTATGATCCTAACTGAAAAACAGATTGTTCCAAAACCAAGAGGTTGCACAGAAGAAAAAGGTATCCCAGAAGAAACGGGAAAAACAAAAACTTATGGCCTGGGAGTAAATTCAAATAAACTGTTCGCAACATAGGGAATATCATGAGGAATCACTCTTGTGTGGAAGCATGAGGACACCCCTGGAGAATGTCAGTATGCCCAGCTACTGGACAGAATTCTCCAGGGTACGTGCCCCCGCCAGGGCTCTGACCCCAAGATAGGCCCTGAACCTTGATGACATCATGAACTGTGGAATCTCTAGGGACCTCCTGCAACTGTTGCCACCAGCCAGATGCATGCTTCCTTTGGCCTCCGCCACCAGGAACACAGCCCAGGTGTTGTCACTTCCACTTCACCCCTCAGGGAAGCTTGGCATCCCGAGGCCAGTTAAAAAAATACACAGAAGAGCTCGAGTCCTTCAAACACAGCAGCACAAATATATCCCAGAGCTCAGACTTTACTCATGCTGCCCACAGTGTGGTAAACTTGACTCAGCTGGGCCTCTACTGCAAGGGGGAGGGAGACCTTAGAGGCAGTGAGACAGCCCCAGGCCTCTGGGGATCCTGGGACCCCTTAGGGCTCCCACAAAGTCCACCCTACCCACAAGCTGTGCAGCCAGCACACACAAGAATGGTTCTTCCATAACCAAGTGTGGTGGCTCTCACCACCAAAGACTGTGTCCATGGTGCCAAAGGGCAAGGGGTGGGGGTGGCCAAAGGACAACATGGGACATTGAGTCTGGTTGTCAGGCACGGCTCAGTCACTATGCAGTCACTTTCTGCTGGCTCTCTTCTGCATCACCACTGGCTCAGACAGTGCCTGTTGCTGAAGCTGCTCAATCAGCTCCTCCACATAGACCTTGAAGAGAGGAACGGGGTCCTACAGAAGCAAGATAAGGTCACAGTAAGGCACTCTGGGGAGAGCAGAAATCCAGCTGCTGTTGGCCAAACATCAAGAGGAATCAGGCATGAGAGGAATGGGTCCCTCAGGCTTAGGTACAGGGTCAAGTGAGGTTGCTTGTCCCAACCCCTAGCCCAGGGGGCAGTGCCCTGTCTATAAGACAGGGATCACCTCCCTTTGGGGACACAGGAACCAGGCACCTGCCACCAGTCTCCCTGCTTTGGGGCTCTGTGGGGCTGGATGGTGGGTCACAGATAAACCAAGTAGAGGGAACAGGGCAGCTGGCTATGCCATGGGTGGGAACTCCCTGACCCAGCAACTGCCACAGACTCTACGCCCTACTAAGGGACAGACACAAGAAGGTCTCAACTCAGTACCAGAAAGACCCTGAGGGGTGCTACGCAGCCAAGGAGACCAATAGTGCCAAGAGTCCAGCTCATCACTTGAAAGTATTTCTATCCCTGAAGTTATGAAGTGGGGTCAGAACCTTGAAGGGGCAGGAATATGGAACCCCCCAGGGCTTGTGGCAGCAGCAATGCACAGTGGCAGCTCCTCCTCAAGTTCACCTGGTTGGACAGCTCCTTATCCAGGCTCCTCCCAAGGCAGCGCACTGTCTGCCAATGCTTGGTGGCTGTGCCTTCCCAAGAGGGTAGGGCAGCTGGCACTCACACATGCTCACCTTTTCCTCCAGAAGCCTCTGCTTCTCCACAGCCTCATCCAGTGTCAAGCCGACCCACTCGGCCTCCTCCTCCTCAATGACAAACTCCTAGGCAGGCAGACACAGGGCATGTGGTAAGACTGGGGCAATCAGCAGGTGTGGCAGCAGCCAGTGGGACCCATGAGGAGCAGAAAGTCCCAGGCCCAAGCCCTTACCTTGTACTTGTCATAGATGGCTGCCCTCCTCTGGGGGTCATCTGGGTGCAACTGAGGGTCTTGTCGGGCAAGCCGCAGTAGCATCCCTCGCTTCAAGTCCATCCCAAACTTGGAGCACAGGTCCTCCTTTGGGGTCTAGCAGGAAACTATGCATGGGGCCAGGTGGCAGGGTCCCATTTACCCCACCATCCAACCCCACCTGGATCCTCCCCAGCAGCTGGCAGCCCCCAGGCCAGAAGAGAGAAAGACAGACCCAAGAGTAGGGAGGAAGCCAGCTGTGTTCACTTGGGCCCTAGTGGGCAACACAGCCACCCAAAGAAATTAACTCTTTTGGGGGCAAAAAGCTTCCACTGGGGCTGCCCAGAAAGGGGCACAGTCCTGTTCACATTTCACTGGTGACACTCAGTCCCAGAGACTGATGTGCCCTAGTGGGTACTGATCTACCCTACCCTCTCCAAGGGGCCTTCAGACACCACTTGCCTTCAGGATGTAGAAGTCGAACCCATAGGCCTCGTCGATGAGGTCCAAGGTGCGCATGGTCACAGTTACAGAGAACTTCTTGTCCAGGATCTCACTGTAGAGCTCACGCTGAAACAGCTGTGGCTTCCACACCTTCTTTACCCTCTTTGAGAGCTGAGGGTGCAACAGAGTCCTCGTGAGTGCTGTTGCTTCTCCCGACATACCCAAGTGAGGCTCGGGGGCCCTTCCCAAGATGAGACTCAGAATGTGAACCTGGTTGCCCACCCAGAGGTCAGCTTGGCACCCCCAGACCTTGCCCAGATTGCTGGTGTGTGTTCCAGACACACCAGACACAACCATAGCTCCAAGGTTCACAGATTATCACATTCCACAATGGACACAAAGAGGCCAAAGGCAAAGGGAGATACCAACCCAGGAGGCCTTCCCCAGAGGGCTCAGCAGTCCCTCCAGGTACCCCACCAGAGGCAATACAGTATCAGGGACAGATTTAGGAGACCTTAATCTGTGTCTCAGCCTTCCAAAGTGTAATGAAGAGGTGGTAATACCAGCCTTGTGTCCCAAGAAGTGACAGCAAACTATGATCAAGTCAAGTTGACCACAGACCTCTCCCCACTACCTCCTTTCAACACACAGGCCTCCTCCCCATCCTTATACCTGACCTGGGCCGCCTCCAGGCCTCTTCACTTGCTGTTCCCTATATGGACCATCCTGTCTCAGGATACCCAGTTGGTTTTACAAGAAGTAGAGCTCCCCAGAACTGTTCCTGTTCATTCATTAGCATGATCTTTTGAGGGAGCTGTCTCCACCAGACTATAAACACTCTTGGGATTGGTCGGTGTCTTTTTTGTTCTCCATAGCACGGGGCCAGAGAAGCAAAGCCCTGGTAAGTACCCCTGAAGTCTGCCCTGCTCACCTACCTTGTCGTTGTTCACGTATCTATGACCCAGGATCCAGCCCTCGCCGCCCCAGAGCCCCCGCTGGGACTCCGGGGGGTAGTAAATGGGGATGGGTACGTCCTCCACGCGTTCCCGCTGGCCGTTTTTGGGGTTGATTTTGAACTTGGCACCGTGTGGCCTGTAGTGCACGGGAGTGGCCGTGGGCGCCTCCTCCAGGGAGCGCAGGTAGTGCTGGGGTAGACGGGAGCAGATGCCCTCTCGCAGACGGAGATGCTTCCAGAGACCCACCGGGAACTTGTGCAGGGGCATCTCCGCGAGCCTGGCGGGAGGCGGGGACCGGCGTCACGCCGCAGTCCGGCTGACCCTCAGCGTGACCTCGACCCCTCACCCCGGCTCTCTGCGCGGCCTGAAGACACCTCGCTGCCCAGTTCTCAACCTAGATTCCCTGTGCGGCGCCAACTCCGAGTCCGAATTCTCCAAGGACGACGACTATCTCAGAGCGCCGCTCCCCGCCGGAACCGGAAGCTGCGCACTTGCGCCTTGCCTGCCACCAGCCGCTGACTGGCTGCAAAGCCCGTCCGTCTAGCCCCGTCCTGCCCCATTTTATGCCTTTAGGGACCGTGGAAAACGCTTTGGTGACAAGAGGCAGCTCAAGGCACCATGGGCAAGTGCGGTCTGTTTTCTGTGAGCAGCAGCCCAAAGCGGGATGGGGGTGAGGTTAGGGGTAGGGGTAAGGGTGGCTGGCTGAGCCCGTCATCATGGCCTATCTCTTTGCTCCCAGAAGGAGCGCAGAAAACAATGTAAAAACTCTTGTCACGAAATATTAACTGTAGAATATTAAATTCACCAATCACGGCATAAAAATATCAACGTCTTACAAGTTTTTACCCCCCAAACACCGTGTTTCCCCTTTAGAAGCCTAGAGGGGAAGCCGGGATGGCTCAGTGAGTTGAGCGCTCACTTTGCAGCGCTGGGGACCTGGGGTTGAGTCCTGGCCCCGGCCCGTGCGTAACCATATGCTGAACTGGGAGCTCCCCCAGTTCAGTTCTCTCTCTGTCTCTGTATCTCTCTCTGTCTCTGTCTCTGTCTCTCTCTGTCAAAAATAAATAAAAATTAAATTAAAAAAAAAGAAGCCTAGAGAATGGGGGAAGCAGGATGGCTCAATGGGTTAAGCTCTTGCTGTGCAGCCCCTGGGTCCGAGGATCAGTCCTGGTCCTGGTTCTGGTCCTGCCCCAGCCCTGTGGACCCATATGCTGAACTGGGGTTTCGCCCAAGTTTGGCTCTCGCTGGTGAGAGATTCCCATGTGGAAGACCCATGGTTCAGCTGCAGTCCCTGGTCCTAGTCCTGCCTGTGTGGACCCATATGCTGAACTGGGGCGTGGCCCCCCTTGAGTTCTCACTGGGGCAGACTTCCCATGTAGGAGCCCCCTGGTTCAGCCTTAAGCTCACAGGGGTGTGCCTCCCATTCGGGAGGCTCCTGGCCCAGTTCCTGCCCTGCGCAGCCGTGCCCACCTGTGTAGAACAAAATCGTGGGAAAAATTGACTGCTCTGGGTCCTTCCCCTTCTGTCTCTTGCCAAAAATAATAAATCTTAAAAAAAAAAAAAGTCTAGAGAATGCTACCATGGCTAAGTGCAGGGTGACTGGGGGCAGGGGAGGCTTCCAGAGAGGCCATATCCTGGACAGGACCCAGAAAGGAAACTCCCCAAGGACCTGACCCTGAGCTTCAGTGACCCAGCCTTCCATGGCCCTGTCTAGCACCCTGTGTTCTGCCATGGGTACCAGCAGGGCACTGCTCCTTGGGACAATGAGTTCCCTCTACCCTGTTTCTACCGCAGAGGAGGGAGAAAGGCTGGGTCAGGTCTCTGGCAGCCCTCTCCCCAAACAAATGATTGGGGCAATCAATGTAAGGTGGCAGCCATCACCTGCACCCCTGGGAGCAACTCAAGAGGATATTCTCCAGACAAGAGCACAGGAACCCAGAGGGTAGGTGGGGATATGGAGTTGGGGCAGGATGAGCCCTGTGTTGCTGGCACCTACAGAGCAGCTTGGCAGTGCCAGCTCCCTCCCCAGGAAGCTCTTTTCAGGGGCCTGCAGGTCCTAAACTGAGAGCCAAAGGAAGCGGAGAGGCTGGGCATGACAACCAGAAGCCAGCCTCCCCCATGCCACTCATGGCAGCTGGACCCTACATCTCCCAGTGCCCATTAGCTCTCTGATGATCATGATTACCTCCCCATGGCAACTGTATCAGCAGGGAGCATCCCCTGTCCAAGGTAGGCTGGCATTCAGGGGCAGACAGTATAAGGGAACCAGGAAGCAGGGAGGGCATAGCTCCCAGCCTCAGTGGTGGTAGGGGACCCATGGGAGGTGAGCTCAGGCCTCCTCTGCTTCCCTAGGTCTCACATCATAGCCGCACAGGGAAAACAGGGCGATAGGAAACTCTTTTCCACATCTCTAACCATCCAGGCCAGCAGAACACATAGCCTGCCTCCAAATGGTACCTGTGGTTTCTAGGCAGCCAAGCCTCAACCCCAGTGGCCACTGCAGATACCAGCTGACAGCCAGTGAGCAAAAGGGAATTGGGGGGTATGGTCCTCTCCTTGGGCGGAGGAAGCAAAAGGATGTGCAGGGCAATTTTATTCGGTTGGAAATCCATCTGGTCAGGGGTCCCTTCTCCCTTGGTCCTGCCCCTGGCTGGAGAGGTCACCAAAGCTGCAGGTGTCTCCAAGCTGGCCACATTACGTCACTGTGTACAGCTCCTCCCGGTGGTTCTTACAGATCTGATAGTGGCAGGTGAGCTTCTGTGAGCAGGTCCAGGGTTCAGCGTGCTTTTCACGTGGTGGCAGCAGGAAGGCCGCACTTCCCGCCAGCAGCATATGCCAGATGCTGTGGGTATAGTAATAGTTGTCACTGGTCATCATGGAGGTGTAGATGGCAATGGCCACAGCAGCCATGGACATGCCAGGCAGGAGGTAGAAGACCCAGCGCTGCCAGGAGGTGGGGTAGCAGTGGCGCCGGTGTCCACAGCGATATACCTGGAGAGAAACGTCTCATGAGCATTGGCACAGGGGCTCCAGCTGCAGTTCCCAGGGTCCTGCCCAGGTGTAGGCAGCAGGACCATGAGTGTGAGTTATTTGGAAGGGGCTCAAAGGCAGAGACCTGATGGTTCCTCAGGCCCTGGCCTCAGCATGAAGCCACATTGGGCCTTATGAGGGCCACTGGCAGCCCTCAACAAATATGGAGGACCCAGACCCAGGACCAGGAACATGGCCAGAATAAGGGGTCAGGGTCTCTTCTCTGAGAGTGGAGGTCTATGGGGAGCCCGCACTCTTTTACTCACATAGAGCTCCTTACCCACATGGTGACCATGACCACAAAGGCAAAGAGGCAAGGCCCCATCATATTCCAGGCACCCCTGCGATCCAGCTGCAAGGACATGGCAAATACTAGCGTGCCCAGGAGAAGCAGAACCTGAGTAAGACACAGCAATGACCATAGGGTCCCAGGAGACCCAGGCCAGGGTCATCCGTGACAGCACAAGGTCCAACAAGAGCAAGTGGCCTCAGCATGCTGGTCACCCTACTGTCCCCCCACTGCTTCCAGCACCTCTGCCTGCCCCCTTGGAGCTGCTGGCACACTCTGGCCTGCTCTGCTGGCATGGAGGGAAGCACCCCTCCTCCAGTTACTGAAACTTCTGAGGCACGATTTAGTTAGGCAGGGCACTGAGGCATGTGTCTCCATAGGCCAGGCCCAGCCACAGCAGAAAAGTCCCCAGTGTCCTGAGCACTGGGGACTCCAGGAGCACAGTTCAGGGCTTCTCAGTGAGGTCTAGCTTAGGGATGGGGCTCCAGGACTCCTCTCTGAATAATGTCCCTGGAGAGAGATGGGCCGGAGGGCTTTACCTAACCCTGCCCTCAACCTTCCTTTCCAGGAATCCTCCATACAGCCAGCATAGTCCCTTCCAGCTGACAAAGGCTTCTTCCAGAGGGCGACTGCTCATTACAAGAGACCAGAGGTTTCTAAAGTCAGCAGCCAAACCCTTTCTGGTCTCTCCTTTGACATGCCATGTGCAAGGGCCTCTGCTCCATCAGAGCCCAGAATCAGGTGTTGGGCGATCACTTACATATTTCAAGGCTGCCTTCAGCCGTGCCATGCAGAGGATGGTGACCCAGATGGACACTCCGGAGCCCAGGAAGTCGCAGTACTGTAGCGTGTCATAGTTGAGGATGCATAGCACCGCCTCCCCAGGCTGGTCACAGGCATGATAGAACTGCAGAGCAGGGTGGTGAGCAGAGACCCAGACCTCCCTACCATCCCCATGGGAGCAGGTGGGCTTACCGTGGAGAAGAACATGGTGTAGGCATACACAGAGGCCTCTACCAGGAGGCAGCGGTACACAGAGAGGGCGATGGGAGCCAGGAACATGAGGTTGCTGAGGGTGAGCAGAAGTGTGGCCAGCCTCTGCTGGGCCAGGGTCTGGGCCGTGCTATTGTCCGTGCAGCTCCACCCACGCCAGCCTGTGGACCAATGTGATCCCAAGGGGGCTGAAGCTAGGCAACCAAGGCCAGGCTTGCAGGGCAGGCACTTCTGCACTTTAGGGCCCACCCCTCTTGCAAGGCCCTGCAAAAAGACCCTTTCTCACCCAGAAGCAGGCTCGGACAGGTGTGGGCATATGTGGGTAGGTATAGGCCAATGTGGGCAGGGGCAGACAGCTATTGGGCAGGTATGAGGCAGGTATGGGAGAGATGTGGGGCTGATGTGGGAGGTGTGAGGCAGGTATGGGATTGGTGAGGGGCAGGTGTGAGACACATATGGGATAGACATGGGCTGGGGTAGTACAGATATGGGCAGGTGTGGGACAGGTATGGGACACATGTGGATAAGTGTAGCAGAGGAAGTGAGGACCAGGAGGCAGTACAATCTCTAGGGGTGCCTCCCTGTGCCTGCATAGGAGCTTGGGGGTGTGAGGCAGGAGTGAGGAGGAGGCATTTGCTCTGACTGTGGGGGGGTGCTCTCCAGCCTTGGCAGAGCTGGGATGGGCTCCCAGAGGAAGGCACAGGGCTGGGAAGCAAAGGGCAGGAGTGTCTGGAGGCATCCAGGCCTGGCTCTCACCTGCCTTGCAGCTGCAGCCTGCGTACAGGTAGCCATGTCTGCGCAATAGGAGGCACTGGCCATAGGGCCCACAGTCATTCAAGCAGGGCACCAAGTACAAGGTGGTCTCCACAAGGACTGAGGCCTTCTCACACTCCCTGTGAGGAGGGGGCCATAGGAAGGCTGGCTGCCGAGGTCTGCTGGCCAGGCCCTGCCAATGCTCCCACAGGCTCTTGGACACATGAACCCAGAGTTGGGGACCCCAGGCTCTGAGCCCCGTGGGCAGCAGCCATGACTTCTGCAAAGGCCAAGATGCCCCTTCCCCCACCCTGCATCTTAGTCTGTCTAGGGCTGTGTTCTGGACAAATCACCGTCCTTGTATCCTGGCTCCCAGGGCTGCCTGCAGAGGGGTGGCAAGGTGGAAAAGGGGACTCCCAGAAGGCAACTAACCAGGCGTGGCTTGCAGGAAGTTGGGTCCTTCCTAAACTTGGACACAGGCATCCCCGTTCTTGGTCTTGAATGCAATGATTCAGACACCTGCCCCAGCTGGCAGTTCTGGGTGATCCCCCAGCCCAATCTCCAAGTTTACTTACTCAGGACTCTGAGGGCACACAAGCTGCAGGGAGAGGTACCAGTTGTCTGTCTCTGGGTAGGGGATGATGAGGTTGGCCTTGCGAGATGAGGTGCTCAAAGAAAGGGAGTAGCCCTGGAAGAAGGCTGCAGGGGAGCAAGAAGACCTGGTCAGAGGTGGCCAGAGAGGCTGGCCAGGGTCACTTAGCCAGAAGCTGCCTGCCCATACCTGTGGTGCAGTTGAGTGATGTGTTGAAGCTGAGGAAAGGTGACGCAGCATTCACGCAGACCATTACCAAGGTGTTGTTGGATATCACGCTCTAGAAGGGGCGGCCGTGCAGTATCAGCCCTAAGTTTTTAGTCTGGTGCTGGGCACTGTTTTCTTTGGTTCCCACTGGCCCAGGGCCCACCCCGGCCCCACCCCTCTAAACCTGGGGACATTCAACTTGTGATCCTACCCACAGTCTCATTTCTTCAGGCACAGCCCTGGGCCTGCTGACAGGGACCTGCTGCCCTACAAAACATGTCTCCCTTTCTGCAAATACTGCCTCTATCTGGTCCAATGCCTGTTAGGGGTCACTCCATGGCCACCCCATCCCAGTGTCCATCATAGTCAGTGCAGAAAGGCCTGAACAGCATCACTCAGCCTGGGCAGGTCTAAGCCCTGAGCTGAGCTGGGCCACAGGGTGCTCACAGACAAAGGTACCTTGTTGGCCCACAGGGAGATGGTGAGGGAGCCCCCACTGTCCATGCCCGTGTTGAGGTGCAGCCGCATCACCGAAGGCATGTCTGACTGCACCAGCACCGAGCCCCTGTCCAGGGGCCTGAAGTGCACAGACACTACATCCATGTCTTCTCGCATGACCTGGTAGCTCATGAGGCAGGAGAGGCCACCACCCACCCTGCTGCTCCTGCCCAGGTCCTGGTAGCCAGGGCTCGAGGGTAGCAGACCAGTGGAGGCATTGCAACTCTGGTTCAGGCTGCTCTGTAGAAAATGCTGGAAGTTCACAATCCATGGCCTGCAGGCTATCAGAAGGACAAGGGGCTCAGCTAGCAGAAGGCCTGAGGGTCAGGGGGCAGAGCTACTTCTACCCTGCCCTACTCATGCAGCCTACCTGTGAGAGCAGCTATAGCACTGAAAGCCACTGACACATGGGGCCCTGCCAGGCTCTTGACTGTCACTTGCAGCCACCGGTCCCATGGTGGCGAGAGCAACAGCAGGTGGCAGGTCCGGGTGGGGCCAGTACAGGTGAGCACCTTCTGAAAGTTGTTGGGCAGGGTGGCGGAGCCCACAGTGAGACGCACAGGGCAGCCCAGGCTTCTGTTGGATGTACAGCCCTGCAGCTCCAGCCGCAGCTCCTGGGTGTACTCAGGGATAAAGATTCTGCAGCCAAGGGCAATAGTCTCACTTGGGCTCTGTGACTTCCAATGAACTCCTCTCATTGCTCACACTCAAGGTGGTAGCCCCACTTCTCACCATTACACCAAAACCCAGACCCCTACCTTTCTCACCTGCACAGTGAGGACAGCAGTACCACCCACGCCACTAAACCTGGAGGCTAGGCCTCCCCCAAAGTCCCCACTTACTTGAGGTAGCTGGGGTAGGAGAGGAGGGTCTGAGGGAGGGGCATGTCAGGCTCCAGGATGGAGACCTCAACCACCCGCAAGACCAGCATGTCAGGTTGGAAGATGTAGGCACAGGTGGGAGCAAAGCCCTATGAAGAGAATGAGAGGTGGGGGAGGGAACACACAGGCATGGAGTGGGACAGGACCACACAATCCAGACCTTGGGGGGAGGGCAAAATAAGACCAGAGAGCTGAGGCATGGGGGGGCATTGAGGAGCAGGACCAGAGAGCTCAGGCCTGGTGGGGTGGTGCAGGGCCAGGAGAGAGCTGAGGCTGGTGGGATAGGGCAGCAGGGTTGCAGCAGAACCTAGACAAGGTCCACCCTGAGAAGGTGGACAACAGAGGCCAACCATTCCTGCACAGAGTGTCCTGCCCCACATCCCCAGTGAACCAACTCCTCACCTTCAATTCAATCTTCTGGGATGAAGGGGGCAGGTGGGCAGCCACAAACCAGTCCCCAGGTGCTGGGTGAGAGATATTGATGGAAGTGTTGCTCTGCAGCATCTTGATGAGGAAGGAGGGCTGCACAGAGGTGTTGGCAGGGAAGCTGGTGCCCAGTGGGTTAATGACTGGAGGGGCACCATAGCGGAAGTACCTACAGGTGGGGAGAGCAGGCAGGCATCAGATGTGCTGGGCTCTGGGCTGGGCTCGGGCAGACAGGTGGGCAGGTGGGCACCTACACGGTGATCTCCACATTGGTGCATGTGGGGCCGCCACCCCGGGACACTTGCAGCAGCCAGCGCAGCAGCACGGTGTCTGGGGGCACTCGGAAGTGGAAGAGTCTGGCGCTGCCATACCAGCTGTAGAAAGACAACTTCTGCGGGGACTGGGAGAACTGCTCAGACACCAACCTGCTGTCTGTGGGAAGAAGGCACTGTCAGCCAGGCCAGGGATGCCCTGAGGTACCACATGGGGTGAAAACAGAAAATCAGAGGCCCTTCTGCCACAGCATGCTCCCAGAGAGAGAGAGAGGGAAACCAGGGTGGGTGGGTCTGGAACCCCTGGGATGCCTGGCACTCCTACTTTGACCTTGGCAAAGGTCACTGTCCCCCACCAGCTCCTGGCAGTTGTCTCTGGCAACTGATCTCACCTGACAGGCGAAGAGGGTCAGGTCTGGAGGCTGCCTGCCTGCCCAGGCCCATGATGACTTGGGACACAGCTGGACTGAAGCCTGAGTTTCTCCTCACCCAGACAGGTGGCAAGCAGAAACCCTGGGGTGGGGGTGGGGGGACCCCCATGCAGGAAGCCTGGCCAGCGGGTGACTTAGGGAATAGCTGGCCCCCATGATCCTGTGAGCATGTGCCCAAGCAGAGGGATGAGGCAGGGCCCATGGCAGACAGACTACTGCCCATGGCCCCATCTTGAGTGCCCCCATGCCTTAGTCTCTGCAGTCATTCTGAGGCTCCCCTTGGAGTTTCCACTGAGGCACAACCTCCACAAGAGCATGTGTCCGGGTCCTACAGAGTAATCACCTGTTCCACGAGTGGGCGAGGATGCCCACCAGGGACCCTCCCTATTGGGGCTCCCACAGAACAGATATGCCCTGGGTGTTCTCTGACCACAGGTGCCAGGGTTAGATGGCAGGGAGCCTGGCCCCAGCACCAGTTCAGGCCTCGTGCCCAGTGTAACCTTGGGTGTTCCTTCCTTTCTCTGGGTCATAGTTTCCTCGTGATTTGGCCAGGTAAATAGCACCTCCCTTTGGGTGCCCCTCCCTCCAAGGTTAATGGATGTTAAAGTGTTTCTAGAAGAAATATTCTGGACACAGCAGAGTGCGACCTTACTTTCCTAAAAGCGGAGTGTCTCCCTCTGCCCTGCTGGGAGAGTGGCCAACTCACACTACCCCAGTAGCAGGCCCTGGGCCCCATCAGTGTGAGCCAGGTGAGCAGGTTAGGGAGCCACGTAAGCAACTGGCTCTCTAGCCAGCCTCCTGACCCTCTTGTGAAGGAAGGAATCTTGAGAAAAGATAACTCACTAAGAAAGCCAGTCTGAGCTCCAGAAGAGCCCAGCATGGGGTATTAGGCAGAAGTAGGCTCCACGTAGGAGCTCCAGGATTTCCAGGTGTCTGCGGACCACCAGGTCCCACCCACCAGGTTGTGGCCTGAGTGCTAGGAGGCTAGGAGACAAACTGAATTAACAAACTTTTCTACTAAAGCTGCTGCAGCCCCTAGGATAGCATGACAAAGGACAAAAAGCTTAAATGCTGGGAGCTGAGGCAGGATGCCTCCCCACACCTCCTTAGGACCATGGGGCCTTAGAGAAACAGGCCAGAAACAGATGGGGCCCAGCAGGGAAAGTCATGCTGCAGTGTACAGCCCCCTGACCTGAGAGGGGCAAGCCCTCTGGCCCTGCCAGCCCTGGAGTACCTGCCTGAGGAAACCTGGAAACCAGCTGGTAGCTGTGAAGTTTCCTCAAGTATACAAGAGATAAGAGACCTGCTCAAGGTCACCCTAGTGCTACACAGCCCCTCCAGCACCACCCCCCTAGCTCTGCAGCCCCACTTCCCTGCCCAAGATGCCCACACTGTTATCTTGGTGAACATAGCAGGCCATTAGCACATCAGTCTGAGCAGGATGTGGAAGTCACATTTCTGATATCAGGGAGCAAAGGCCATATGCGTCCCTACCCTGTTCCACAGCCTCCTCCAAGGACACAGGATGGGGAGGACAAGCTTCTCCTGGAAACTTGAGTGAGGACACCTTGTCTCACTCCCTCTAAACCAGGATGGATGCTCGATGTAGAGATTCTGCCAACCCATGGGTCCCAGAAGCCAGGGCTACACTGCTGCCTGCCCCTCTGCAGGTGAGGGAGGTGAGGAGCTGCCCTGTTTTCCATATCCATAAACACAGGACCAGTGACCCCTCACTGAGCCCCAACCTCCAGGATGGGGAAAAAGGAGAAAATTAGGGTGGGGGTATCTAAGGGAGCAACTTAATCAGGAGTCATTTCAGGGAAACTGCCTTTCATTTCAAGCCCAGAAACCAGAAGTACAGTCCTCAAAGAAACTGGGACTTGGGAGGAATAAGATTTCAGAGAATGGGGAAGGACTGGGAGCAGGAAATGGAGGGGGCACAAGTCCCAGGCTATGGTAGATGAGTTGCCTAACTGCCCAGAGGGCATCTGGGCCTTCACAGCCCTGCCAGCCTGGCCACATGGCCCCCTGGAAGTCCTAAGTCATAGTCATCAGGGGAGCTTACTCAACACCCCCATGTTGCAGCCCTAGGCAGAAAGAACCCTGATGGGCAGCACTTTCTGGCCTAGACACCTCCTTGGGTCACTGTGGGTAGGGACTCTCAGGAAGCAGAAATGCAAAGGGAGGGCAGCAAGTTCCTCAACACCACTTAAGTACCCATT
The DNA here is from genome assembly GCA_004027555.1 of Craseonycteris thonglongyai. Lineage (NCBI taxonomy): Eukaryota > Metazoa > Chordata > Mammalia > Chiroptera > Craseonycteridae > Craseonycteris > Craseonycteris thonglongyai. Next base: position 42,174 of record PVKE010003475.1, read on the forward strand.
TCCTCAGAACCACACTGGCCTACCAGGCTCCTAAGGGCCACCTGGGAGTCCTTCCAAGAAGCAAGGCCAGCTGTTGAAAGTGACTGCACTAGGGTTGGTGGCTACTGCAGAGGGCTGGAGACATGATACCCACCTGGGCCCCTACTCCGGGATCTATGCAACTTTCTCCCAACTCTGCCCCTCTTCCAGACCAGAGGAGCAGCCCAGAATCCCACTGCCCAACCTTTGTTTTCAGTGGGCCTGACAGCTAGAGTCCTAGCTGAGTCTCCTGGACCTCTTCACCTTCACAACCCCAACTTGGAAGGATGAGAGAAGAGAGGGCGCGCCCCTAGGGCCCCTGTGACCAAACCCCGCTCTGGGGATAGAGGAAGAGTCCAGAGTCCTTTCCATCCCGACCTGCGTCTCCAACCCGGGGTGGGGACTTGGGCCTTGCATCCGCCAGGAGGGCGCACAGGTGCCCCCAGGTGAGTCACAATTCCGGCCCCGCCCCCCGGACGCTCCCTCAATCCCACCCCAGCCGGCGCCCCCGGGACGGCGCCTGCCTGTCCACGCTGGCTCACCGCTCTTCCTGCTGTCGCCCGCGGCGGCAGGAGGGGGCCGAGAGAGCAGCAGCAGCAGCAGCGGCCCTGTCACTGCCACCGCCACCGCCACCGCCGCGCCCCCGGTCCCGGTCCCAGCCAGGCCCATGGATCCGCGCTCAGCCCGGTGCTACCCGGACAGCGTCCCCGGCCGTCTGCCCCCGCCGCCGCCCGGGCAGTCACCGCTGCCACTGCGGCCCCTGCCGCCGCCGCCACTTCCCCGGGCTCCCATCGTCCCGGCCGGTCCCAGCAGCCGGCGCCCCGGGCACTTCCGCCTGTGAGGCCCCGCCCCGCCGGGAGCCAGCTGGAGAAAGGCGCGCGTGGCGCGGGCACCGCAGAGCGTGGGGCCCCAAGGAGGACGCGGGCAGGGATCGACGTGGGCGGTGGGGGACGGTGCGGGGCTCGGGGCGGGAGCCGAAGTGGGGTCAGGAGCTTTGCGGAATCAGGGGCAACGCGTGCCGGGGGGGGGGGGGGGGGGGGGGGGGGGGGGGGGGGGGGGGGGGGGGGGGGGGGGCGGACGCGGGGCCGGGGACGAGATGAGGACAGATCGAGGAAAATGGGTCGGAGGGAGGTCGCGGACTGAGAAGGACCGCGTGCGCAGGACGTGGGATGCAGGGCAGGATGGGATGGAGTGTCACGAGGTACGCGTGGGGTACGGAGGACCGAGGCGGGAGTGCGGGGCGTGAATCAGAACACGCGGAAGATTTCAGGCGGCGGGGGACCCCAAATGCTTCTTACAGGTGCTGAGGGGGTCCACAGGACGCGAGTGTCTGGGTTCATTGAATCGTGGGACGAGTTACGCACTCATTTCTGCCTTGCCAGCGCCGGCCGAGGGTGCACTCCTTACAGAGCTGGACTCCTCGGTTATCACTGCACTAAGTGTATGTAAAAAAAAGAAAAAGAAAAAAACAACAGGGGAAGCCGGATGGCTCAGTGGGTTAAGCGCTCACTTTACAGCCCCAGGGACCAAGGATGGAATCCCGGCCCCGACCCCTGTGGACCCATATGCTGAGCTGGGGAGTGCCCCCAGTTTAGTTCTCACCAGGGTGAAGACCCCGGCCCAGCTCCTGCCCTGTGCAGCCCCGCCCACCTGTGGAATGAAACTATGTGGAAAACCGATAATGTGCAACTATGGAGACTGTTCTGGGCCCTCCCCTTTCTCTCTGTCTCTGTCTCTATCTCTCTGTCAAAAACAATAAAAAACAACAAAACACTTATGGAAAGATGATAAGGCTCCTTGTACGTGTGGGAATTTCACATCGGTGAATGGGACTAACTCCCTCACCCTTTACACCAGGATAAATCCCAAACATTAAGGAGTTATGCGTAAAAAGGAAACGAAACGGTCAGGAACTCGAAGAAAAGTTGGATAAACTTTTTAGTTTCACTTATTGGGGAGGCAAAGGCATTTCTTAAAATGGCCCCAAACTTCAGAGGCAAGTCAGAAATTTAACTAGCTGGAAAGCAAAACTGCCTAAGCACAGTAAAAAACAAGCCATAAACGGGGGGGGGGGGGGGGGGGGGGGGACTTGCCCTCATTATCACAAAGGGCTAATCTTAATAAAAATAATAAAGAGCTCCTATGAATCAATAAGAAAATACCCACCCTCTAATACAAAACGATCCAGGAATATTCCTGGAAAGGAAACAGATGAACAGGCCCCAACATCCCTCAGAATTTGAATTACAAATTAAAAAGCACCTCGACATTTTTTTATTCCTTTCACCCAGCATCCGCAAAGATCAAAAGTCTTGATCAAATCTAAAGGGTGAAATTGTGAGCCAATGGTCATATTTAGTGAGCCTGGGAAAAGCCTCAGGACTCAGCACTGAAGCCTTGCCTCAGTCATTACACCACTGTGCATTTTCCCTGACAAGACAGTCACAGAAGTGTGAGATTGCATGTCAGCACAGAGTGCACTCATCTTGGTCATAAGAGGGGCCGAATTATGGGTATCCATACCGTGACTCAAACAGCACCAGTACAGCTGCAGAAGGAAACTGGAAAGCCGCGTGTACTGATAAGAAACAGTCAACCAGGGGAAGCCGGGATGGCTCAGTGGGTTAAGCGCTCACTTTGCAGCGCCGGGGACCAGGGATCGAATCCCGGCCCTGGCCTGTGCGGACCCATATGCTGAACTGGGAGCTCCCCCAGTTCAGTTCTCTCTCTGTCTCTGTCTCTGTATCTCTCTCTGTCTCTGTCAAAAAATAAATAAGTAAATAAATAAAAATATTAAAAAAAAAAAAAAAGAAACAGTCAACCAGATTAAGCTTTAGATCAGAAAAGGAAAGGGCAAAAGAATGTGTTTAGAAAGCTACCAGTTTTGTAGGCAGGAAAAAAAAAAAGATTTTATTTGCTTGTTTCAAAGGCACAGAATCATTGGAAGTATCCAGCAGCAAGTACACAAGTTGACCCTTGGTGGGGAGGGAACAACATGGTTGGGGTGCGGGGGTGGGGCTACACCTTTTTGTACCTTTTGAATCTACTGGGAGAGTGAGGGTTTACTGGAGGAGGGGTGGGGAGAAGTTGACCCAGCAAGCCCAAGGCCACTGAAGGCTGGAGAGGTGGGGTGGAGGGTGGAGGCCTAAGGAGGAAGGAAGTCCAAGGTGTGAAGCACAAAAGAGATCCTTTGTTCCTTTGCAATCCAGCCTGGGCCCCTCCTCACCCCTGGCAGCAGGGGAACTCCTGCTGCTCTCAAGAGAGGTCAGTTCTGGGTTTTGCTGAGCTGTGATTTTAGTGCTTTACACTGATCCAGAATTATGCTGGGGACAGCAGCTGTAGTCTGCACTGGGGACTGTCCATTCAAAACTCATTTGTGCCAGGCGGGGCTCAGAGAACCCCTGCCCCCGAGCACCAGGAAGGCACCAGATACCCCCAATCCTAGTGCTCCATCTGGGGGTGCTTCTGAACTTCTAGATAGACAGACAGGGAGCTGTGGACTGGCATCAGGGCACCTCTGCTAAGTAATAGTATAGCAATGGAAAGACCCCTAGAACCCACCTTGAGGGACTTTTTTTGAAGAAGGGAGGGCCCTGCCTAGAGGTTCTTTAATATATGCACAGTTCTGTATTCTACCTCATAGCATGCAGAAAAATGAATGCCAACTAGATCAGATGGTCAACACTGCCAAGAATAAAATTAAAATGTTAAAAGTAAACTCAGAACACATCCCTTATAATACAAAAATGGGAGAGAATATCTAAGCAAGATGGACAGGAAACTGAGAAACCATGAAGGAAAAGTCATTTGACTACATTTTAAAAAATGGTATTAAGGGAAAGCTGGGATGGCTCAGTGGGTTAAGTGCTCACTTTGCAGCCTGGAGGACCAAGGATCGAATCCTGGCCCTGGCCTGTGCGGACCCATATGCTAAACTGGGAAGTGCCCCCAGTTTGGTTCTCACTGGGGTGAGACCCCAGCCCAGTTCCTGCCCTGTGCATCCCCAGCCCACCTGTGGAATGAAACTATGTGGAAAAACCAATGATGTAAAACTATGAAGACTGTTCGGGGCTCTCCCCCTTCTCTCTGTCTCTGTCTCTGTATCTCTCTCTCTCTCTCTGTCAAAAACAATAAAAATATATATCTTTAAAAAATGGTATTAAGTATAAAGAGTATGAAAGTTAAAAGGATACGTATTGATTAAGTCAAAGACAAATGGTAGAAAATACATGCTATGCATATGATAAAGGATTAATATACTTAAGATAGAAAGGAAATTTACACATTGAAAAAAGACAACCCAAAAGAAAAATTGACATGATATATACAGGCAGTTTACAGGAGAATATGAGAAAAGATGCAAAGGTCCTGCAATACCTGAAATGCTGTTCAGTAGCACCAATGGTCAAATTACTGGGGGTGCCAAAAAAATGTATATACATATCAAGACATGTTATCTAGAGGCATTACTTTTTTTTTTTAATTTATTGTTTTTGACAGAGACAGAAAGGGTAGGGCCAAGAGCAGTCTCCATAGTTGTACATCATCAGCCTTCAACATGGTTTTGTTCCACACAGGTGGGCAGGGGCCGTGCAGGGTGGGAGCTGGGCTAGGGGCCTCCTGCATGGGACCCACACCCCAGTTCAGCATGTAAGGTGACCAGATTTTAACATTGGTAAAGCGGGACACCATTGACCGGGGGTGTGTGGGGGGTGTGTGTGGGGGGTTCTTGATTAAAAATTTGGTCTATCTCCAGCCGTTCCCTAGCTTGTCATGCATTCTTTCCAAAAATCAGGACTTTTTTAAAACTCCGCGGGATGCGGGACAAATTGTTAAAAATCAGGACTGTCCCGCCAAAAGCGGGATTGTCTGGTCACCTTAGCATAAGGGTCTACATGGGCCAGGACCGGGACTCAATCCCTGGTCCTGCAAAAGGAGCGCTTAACCCACTGAACCAGGACTCAATCCCTGGTCCCCAGGGCTGCAAAGCAAATGCTTAACCCGCTGAGCCATCCTGGCTTCCCCTAGGTATTACTTTTCAAAGTTAAATTTAATTACAGTAGCAATGTGTAGTATGGCGTTTGCTCAAAAAATGGCCTTAATCAAATGAATGGTAGCATCACCATGTGACAGGCAGGACAGTCAAAGAAAATTGCAGAAATACGGTTGTCTTTCAAGGAACACAAGACCATTTTGAAGTGGTATTTGAAATTCAAGAACATTGTAGAAGTACAACGACAATAGAGTCATGAGTATGCAACAGAACCTCCAACACACCTAACAATTGCATGCATTTGTGATAAGTTTGAGATGCATGGTAAACTGAAATGGCATGCACAGCCATGTAAGCAGACACTTGGGTCAACACTGCTCAAGCAGTAGTTCACTGTCATCAGAAGTGCCTGGACACTGATGGTAACCACTTTGAGCACCTCTTGTAATTGCAAAAGTCAAACACAACTTGTATTCACCTTTTGTTATCGGTATATATTGAGTATTACAATTTTAATACAGTTTTTTCCTTTCTTAAAATTAAAACCAGACACTTTGGTCAAAAGCAGCACAGGTAGTCCTCTCAGGATGCCAGGTATAGGTACCTCATACTTTGCAGGTGGGAATGTGAACTCCTCAACCTTTTAAAGGTTACTGTGGGGACATTACAATGTAATAGAAAACACTAAGACCTAAAGACAGACCAAGGGTGTTGGCTGCAGAAATGTTTGTAGCTGAAGAAACTTGGGAGCTCTGGGAGGGAGATGGGTGAATCAATTTTAATACAGATATACTATGAATTTTTATACATACTATGAATTTTTACACAGCTTTTAGACAGGTCTTTGGGTCTTCTGAAGGAATATTAATAAAGTAGGAAAATCCAATTGCTGGATAATAGGAATACAACCCATTTCCAGGCTGGAACATATTCAGATCCTCTCACTAGCTCTATGAGTGTGGACCATGTGGAATGCTGCCCACCCACCCAGGGATGGTTGGGGGAGAACATAGACCATTTCTACACAAACAGTCTCTCTGGCCACAATGAGCATTATTATTCTTGCTTTGGATAGAAATTTCAAAGGTTAACAAAAGCAAAATAAAAAGCATACACATACAAAAAACCACCAACACTATAATTCAATTTCATCCAAATAATACTTGGAAGAGCTGTGGCACTTGGATTTTAGGGACTCACTTAAGGCCTCTCAACCTACCCAGGGGAGGAAGAGCAAAAAGTGCTGCCAGTTCCCTCCCACTGTCCTCCCCCCCACCCCACCTGCCTCATCATTTGCTCGGCTCCCTCCCTTCCTCCCGCTCTCCCTCCTTCCCTCCCTGGTTACTAGATACAAGTAGTGCCACCACCCTGATCCCAGCCTCATCTTTTACCTCTTTTACCTCTTCCCTTCCAGCTAAAGGTTCATGCTCAACCCCATACACACTGTAGAAATGACTGATGCCCTCAGCCACCTTGACTGCTCTCTCCTCCTACCTGTCCTCCATGACTCGCTGTGGGCTCCTCCAAGTGCTTCCTGTGAGGACCCAAGGTCAGAAGGAGCCCCACCCTTTGTCTGCTCATGACCTTCAATTCTATAGATGTGGGGTTTCCTGTCACCCACCCCACTGCAGGCTTCCTGAAGGAAGAAGCTGGTCAAACCTTATACCTCGTGGCAGGGAGGAGTGGGTACAGACACTTTCCCTTTGACCTAATGCTCCACTTGTCGGCAAAAATTAGATCAGGGTGTCTAATCATTTGGATTTTATAGGAATAGTTTCCTCAGATGTTCTGACAACAATATAGGGTTTCTGAATCTTTATTTTACCAAAACTAAGTTTTTTTTAAAAAAAAGATTTATTTTATTGAGAAATGGTGAAAGAAGGTGAGAGAAAGGGGAAGGACCCAAAGCAGTCTCCATAGTTGTACATCATTAGTTGTGACATAGTTTCATTCTACACAGGTGGATATGGGGGCTGTGGGGGGTGGGAACCGAACTGGGTGTCTTCCTGCATGGGAGGCAAGAACCTTTGCCCCCATCCTGGTGGCAGTTACCAGCTACACCGAAGTTCAGCATATGGGTTTGCATGAACAGGGGCTGGGATTCAATCCCAGGACCTTGTAGTTGCAAGGCAAATATTCAACCTACTAAGCTATTCCAGCATCTCCAACACAAAATTTTTCTTAAGTCCAACTACCATCTATTTTATAAAGCAGGGGTATACAACCTTTTGGTTTTCCTGGGCCACACATAAAGTACACTAAAACTAACAATAGCTGATAAGCTGTACTAAAAATAACAACAAAATATCTCATAATGTTTTAAGAAAGTTTCAGAATTTGTGTTGGGCCACATTCAAAGCTGTCCTGAGGGGTATGCTGGGATGGCTCAGCGGGTTAAGTGCTCACTTTGCAGCCCCAGGGTCCAAGGATCAAATCTGGCCCTAGCCTACGTGAACCCTGTATGCTGAACTGGGGTGTGCCCCCAGTTCAATTCTTGCCAGGGCCCATCCAGGAGGCCTCCAGCCCCAGGCCTGGTTCCTGCCCTACACAGCCCAGCACCCACCTATGGAGTGAAACTATATCAAAAACTAATGATGTACAACTATGGAGACTGCTCTGGGCTCTCCCACTTCTCTCTGTCTGTCTCTGTCTCTCTCTCTGTAAAAAACAAACAAACAAGCAAACAAAAAAATCAAATAAAAAATAAATCTTCAAAACTGTCTGGGGCCATATGTGATCCTCAGGCCACGGGTTGGACAAATTTGTCCTAGAACGGGGGTGGTGAACCTATGGCACGCGTGCCCAAAGTGGCATGCGGAGCAATTATTTCGGCACATGGAGCTGTGAATGCCATTTAAAAAATTATTGTTTATGCTCTTACAGACATAAAAATAATCGATACCTCTATTTCACTCGATGGGTTGGCACGCGAGTCGAGCGAGTATACTCTTATTTCATAAACTTTGGCACTCAATCGCCAAAAGGTTCGCCACCCCTGTCCTAGAAGCAGCCCGTCCACTCCTTCCTGGTTCCTCCCTGCAGTGACCTGAGAAGGGTGAAATAGAGGCCTAAGAGGACAGGAAATAGAGGAGGTAGAAAAGTATGTAAAGAAATAGTCAAATATTCTCAAAATTGATGAAAGACATTAATTTATAGATTTGAGCAGATGAAATGCCATCTTTAAAATACTGGAATAAAGAGAAAATTCCTGTCAATATACAATTTTATATCTAGCAAAAACATTCTTTAAGAATGAAGACATTTTGGGGAAACCGGGATGGCTCAGCAGGTTAAGCACTTGCTTTGCAGCCCCAGGGACCAAGGACTGAATCCCAGCCCTGGCCTGGTGTGGACTCATGTGATGATTTGGGACATGGCCCCCAGCTCAGTTATCTCAGGGGCAAGTTTCCCATCTGGGAGGCCCCCCATTTGGCCTCCTGCTTGCGGGGGCATGCCTCCCATGCGGGAGGCCCCCAGCCCAGTTCCCACGCTGCTCAGCCTCCTGCCCACCTGTGTGGAGTGAAACTATGTGGAAGACTGATGACGCACAACTATGGAAACTGCTCTGTGCTCTCCCCCTTCTCTCTCTCTCTCTCTGTCTCTGCCTCTGTCAACAATAAAATAAATCCTTAAAAAAAGTGAAGACATTTTGTTGCCAGCCAATCTGAATGACAAAAAAAAAAAAAAAGAAATGCTAAGTAGATCTTTTTTTTTTTTTTAAAGATTTATTTTGGGGAGGCCGGGATGGCTCAGTGGGTTGAGCGCTCACTTTGCAGCGCCGGGGACCAGGGATTGAGTCCCGGTCCCGGCCCGTGCGGAGCCATATGCTGAGCTGGGAGCTCCCCCAGTTCAGTTCTCTCTCTGTCTCTGTATATCTCTCTCTCTCACTCTCTGTCATAAATAAATAAATAAATAAATAAATAAAAATGTATTAAAAAAATAATAAATAAAAGATTTATTTTATTGTTGTTGACAGAGACAGAGAGAGAGGGGAGGGCCCAGAGCAGTCTCTATAGTTGCATGTCATCATCAGTTTTTGACGCGTTTTGGGTCTGCACAGGCTAGGGCTGGGGCCAGGGCCAGGATTTGGTTCTTGGTCCCCAGGGCTGCAGGGTGAGCGCTTAACCCACTGAGCCATCCCGACTTCCCCCTAAGTAGATATTATATTGTGTTCTTATAACAAAGACACACAATCATAATAAAGAGGATGTCAGGATAGCTCAGTGTTTGAGCACTTGCGGGGCAATCATGAGGTCTGGGGTTGAATTTTCAGCCCTGGCCTTTGCAAACCCATATGCTGAACTGAAGCACAACTGGTAACCAGCTGAGAAAGTTCTTGCTTCCCATATGGGAGTCCCCCCACCCCTGTTGGGTTCCCTCCCAGCGCAGCCCCACATCTACCTGTGTGGAATAAAACCATATCACAACTAATGAAGTACAACTATGGAGACTGTTCTGGGCCTTCCCTCCTTCTCTCTCTCTTTCTCTTTCTGTCTCACCCTCTCTCAAAAAATAAAAAAATAAATCTTTAGGGGAAGCTGGGATGCCTCAGCAAGTTAAGCGCTCCCTTTGCATCTCGGGGACTGAGGATCAAATCCTGGCTCCAGCTTGTGCAGACCATATGCTGAACTGGGATGTACTTCCCATGTGGGAGGCCCCCAGTTTGGTTCTCGCCCCCTGGTTCGGCCCCTGGTTTGAGGGGGCACGCCTCCCCTTCTGAAGGCCCCCAGCCCGGTTTCCACCCAGTGTGGCCCCCACCCACCTGTGTGGAACGAAACCATGTCGAAAACTGTACAACTATGGAGACTACTCTGGGCCCTCCCCCTTTTCTCTGTCTTTCTCTGTCTCTCTCTGTCTCTGTCAAAAACAACAAATCTTTTTAAAAATCTTTAAAAAATAAAGAGGGTGGAAGGAAACTTTTGGAAGTATTTATAGCATATACAGTGATGGTTTCAGTTATATACTTCTTTCCAAACTCACCAAGTCAACATTAAATATATACAGTTTTTTGTATTTCCATAAAATTTAATGACTGCATTGATATGAAGTATAATCTATGCTGGGTTTATAATTATTATATATTTTTTCTTCTAATTTTAACAGAAATTGACATAATACATTTCCATAGGCCCTGCAAGTGGGAAACAGAGTGGGGCTGCGGGCCATGTGGTTGGGTTGGGGTTGGATTCGGGGAATTGGGAGTAGAGAGAACAGGGCCTGAAACCTGACAACGCAGCTCTCCCTCCGCTCATCCTACTCTCCCTCCCCGCTTCCTCTTCCTTCACCCCTCCTCCCTCTCTCCTCGGTCCCTCTGCCCCTCCCTCTGTCCCTCTGCCCCTCCTCCCCTTTCTTCTCTCCCTCTGCCCCTCCCTCGAGTGCACTGTAGTGCGGCGCGCGCTGCCGGATCCCGCAGGCGAGTAGCATGAGCGGCCTCTTCCAGCGCACTGCTCTGCTGGGGCTGTTGTGCGGCCGGCGGGCCCGGGCCCCCGGCTTGCTCGTGCGCCCCAGCTCAGGTGAGTTGGGGGAGGGTGCGGGCGGGAGGCGCTTGCCCAGCCTTTGTTGGTGCAAGTGCGGAGCCCTGGAGAGGGGCGCCCAGAACCCTGCAGCACGCCTGACTCGTCTAGAGGCCTCAGGACACCGTCCGCAGGTTCGGGCGATCCAACAGCCCTGGAAGGCGCAGGCTAGAGGGTTGCGCCCTCGTGTTCCTGCTGGGGTTGGCCGAGGCCTGCACCCCACCACCTTCCCAGGTTGCCTCGGGGAAGGGGGGGTTGGTGGAGGGCTCCGGAGCAGGAGGTCAGAGGCCTAGTGGCCACACTGGGTAGTGATGGGGGTCCCAGCCTACCTGGGACTCTTGAGGGGGTGGTCATCAGCAGATGACCACACTCCAAGGAACCACTACCTTCAGGGCGTTTTCTTCAGGCCCTAAGTCTGCCTGGCCTGTCCCTGTTTGGGGTGGGGGTGGAGGTGGGGTCCTACCTGTGATGGGTCTAACGCCCTAGTTGAGAGCAAAATGTCATGGTGTCATCCAAAAGCTGGAGGCACAAGCTAGCTTGCAGCGGGCCAAGCTAGACAGTGGGTCCCTAGGCACTTGGTTTTGGGAAAACAAGCCAGGGTGGCTTCCATGGTGGGCCCCCTTCAGCCCTAAAGGAATGTGGTGGGCACCTCCTCCCTGCTCTCCAGCCCAGCAGTTTATGGTTAATTTTCCTCCTGGGGATGAATAAAGGCAGCTGTAGATGCCTCCAGGGACACTTGCTTGCCTCAACCCTACTCATTTCTCCACCAGTTCTGTCTTTGAAGGGTCTGGGCTCCTCTCAAAAGCACATTTGACCTTGGGCCCAATGCTGGCGGTCTAAGTAATTCTAGACGTAGCCTGGGTCCATAGGATGGTGATGCATGCAGCCCTTTATCTCCTTGACAGTGTTGGGTCAGGGCTCAGTGCTCTCCTTGGTTCTGGAACCCCATAGCAGTACAGAGTTCCTGCCTGGCCAATAAGGTACCAGAGGAAGAGCCCTTCAGTTGTACCCACCCGCAGATAGGAACCCCTTTACCTCCTCAATCCCCAGGTCCCTTTGGTCCCATGGCCCACCTGTTAGGGAATGTACACTTCACTTCTCCCTATTTCCCTGTTCTTCCTTCACCTCAGAACTAGAAGATGGGCTCTAGATTCCTGGTGATGTGGCAGCTAGGGGTCTAGACGGCATCTGCCATCACCTCCAAGGACCGGAGTCAAAAGTGAGGCCAAGAGTCATGCTTTCTTTCTAGCACATCTCTGTGCCTCCCCAGACCTCCTGGTTCTCTAGGATACCTTCTCAGGCGACACCAGTTCCATTATAGGCAGGTTCTGCCACTGCCTGGGAAGGGCCATGGCCTTGCCCATAAGTTAGAAACCCCCAGGAACCCACTGCCCTGGTTGTCCCTGACAGGCAGCACCATGCTGGGCAGTTACTGGCTGTGGACATTGTTCTTCTCCCCTCCAGAACTGCTCTGGTGGAGGCAGACACTGAAGCCCAGGTGACACTGGGCCCTGGCAGGGGAACCCAGGTTGGGGGATGTGAAAGTGTGAGGCAGCAACCCTGACCTCCCCTCTTCTAAAGGAGGGCCCTCCTGGAACCGGGAGCGGACCCTTGTAGCTGTGAAGCCAGATGGGGTGCAGCGGCGGCTTGTTGGCGATGTGATCCGGCGTTTTGAGAGGAGGGGCTTCAAGCTGGTGGGGATGAAGATGCTACAGGTACCAGGGCTCTCTACCTTTGGGTATCCCTCCAGGTGTCAGAGGAAGGGCTTCTCACAAACTTCAGGACCCCAGATCTTCATGTCTCAGTCCTACTTCAGGAGGAGTGTCCTGGTGTTAGAAGGGGAGGGATGGGGAGGTGCCCTGCACTGCTGAGACTGGCATGCCAGCCCATGTTAAGTGTTTTCTGCAGTCATTGCCCCAGTGCCCAGTGGGGGGTTACCTCTCCTGGGGCTCCTCTCATCCCTCCCCTCAACACCACCCAGGCACCAGAGAGTGTCCTTGCTGAGCACTACCATGACCTTCAGAGGAAGCCCTTCTACCCAGCCCTCATCAGCTACATGAGCTCTGGCCCTGTGGTGGCCATGGTATGTCTGGGCACAGGTGGTGGAAGGGGCAGAAGGCCCTGGACCGAGCGCAGAGCTGCAGAACCCTTGGGGATCTCCACTTCTCCCAACCTTTATCTCTGTGCTGCAGGTCTGGGAAGGCCCCAATGTGGTTTGCACCTCGAGGGCCATGATAGGACACACTGACTCAGCTGAGGCTGCCCCTGGCACCATCCGAGGAGACTTCAGCATCCACATCAGCAGGTACAGGGGCCCTGGCACAACACTAAGCCATTGGGAGCTGATGGGGCCCACTCATCCTCTTGTTGGGCAAGAAGCCAGAGGACAATTTTGATGGTGGGATATCACACCTATTATTTGCTACTTTAAGTATTTTCAAGACCTTTTCATGCACACAGGAGACGGATGATAAATCATTCCCTGTGTGTTGTGTATGTACTGTTATCTGACTCTTATGTTGCCAGACACCTTGGGGGATTGGCAAAGGAGGACTTGGTGGGAAAATGAGGTTCCCAATAACAGTCTGGGCTGGTCTGTACGGTTGTGGGTAAGAAGCTGAGGCCAGGCTGGAACCCAGTTTTCCAGTTCCCTTCCTTTCCCCTCTGCACAATCACCGGCTTGCTCCCCTCAACAGTAGGGGAGCAACAGACCATTCCCAGAACCTCCAAGATGCAATGCTGAAGCCTGTGCCTTACTCTGCTGCCTATCACCTGGCACAGGAACGTCATCCATGCCAGCGACTCTGTGGAGGGGGCCCAGCGGGAGATCCAGCTATGGTTCCAGAGCAGTGAGCTGGTGGACTGGGCAGACGAAGCCTACCATAGCAGCCTCTACCCAGTCTGAACCTCAGGCTGCCCTCGGCCACCCCAGCATCCACTCACGACCAACCTCTGTCCACAAGAACTTGAGCCCACCCTGTGCTCTGCCCATCAGTCCCAGACCACCTTTGTGTCTACCTTCTGCTCCACCCCTGCCCAGAGCAGATGAGCCAACTTTATGTGCCTTTTAGTATCCTAAGTCATTGAGAGATTGGACCAAATCCTTTCTGTACCAAAGTGCCAAACAACCTTTGGGGTGTCTCCAAAAGTGGGTAGTCTGACTTCCCCTCCCCCAAAGGGGAGACATTAAAACTCACTGTGCTGTGCATGGGGCTGGAATGCTCATTACAGCTAGGTAGGAATGAGGCCTTCATGCAAAGTTGTCAGGAGTTTGAGAGTAGAGATGAACCTTGCCATCTCACACATCAGGAGGGGGTCAATAACTGTTGAATGTATGTAGTCAGAGGTCTAGAGCCTTCAGGCATGAAATCTGGAGGAATACCAGCTGGCCCCTGGAGGTAGTGCTGTCCCAACCCCCACTTGGTCAGATCCTGCTGAAGGAGGAGCTTGGGCAGGACTGAAGGGTTGCAGGAAAGGGTGGCTGGGAAGGTGGCAGCCAAGACCACCCCAAGGGCAGAAAGCCTGGTGACCATGGCCCCCTCCCCTCTTCACAGCTTTATGTGGCTGAGGCTGACCTAGCAGTCTGGCATCCACTTGTTTTCATATTGACACTACATCTCACCCCTCACCTTTGGTCCCCAGGTGCCCATACTCGTCACTGGTACAACACTGCACATCATTACATTAATTTTTTTGACATCTTGATGATGGATGCCTTGAGCCTGGATTCACAGCATAGGTTGCTCCTGACCCTCTATATGAGGGCACAGATGGAAGTACTCTGATTTTTATGGACCTTGAAACGGGTCATTTTGGGAACTGGCAGTGGGGCTGGCAATTCGTGGCAAAGACCTTCCTGTTTCCTTCCCTCCTTGTGATATTTATGCAACGGGGCGAGGGGGTTTAAATGCTGAGTACCTTCCAACCAGGTTTTTTAAGTGCACTGCTGGGCCAGCAGCGGTGGAAGAAGCCCTGGTACCCTGGGTCGGTCCACGAACCTGGCTCTAACCTCAGAACCGAGTGCCCCCTCTGTCCGGCTGGGTCTGACCACGGCACTGACTTCCAATCCTGTGAAAAGAACTTGGTGTTGTGAACAGCTCAAATTCTGTGAAAAGAACTTGGTGTTGTGAACCGTATGCAAGCCAGCTTACCCCACGTTAGCCGCGGATACCGTCCTGCAGCACTGCGCTTGCGCCCGCCGCTGTTCCCGGATCCGCCAGCCAGACCCAGCAGGCCGTGCGGCTGCAGTGGGCGGAGCTAGCGGGCTGGACAGAGGGCCCGAGAGGAGCACGGGGCTGCTGTGGGTAGAGTCTGGCAGCCGTGTTAGACAAAACCGGAATGGGGGAGGACGTCCTGAGGGGCGGCGAGGAGGCAACCGAGCTGGGTGTCCTGGAAGGAGCGAGGGCCTCTGTGGGCGGGGCGGCGGCGATGGGAGAGGCATCCGGATCCGGGACAGGTGTGGCGGGTACCTAAAGGTGACGTCAGAAAGTGCCCCTTGTCCCAGAGGCAAGGGTTGGTACTCTGCTCCAGAGCAGGTCCATTCTGTCCTCGCCGCCCCCGGTCCCCACCGAGAGCCATGGCCCAGCCGCCGCCCGATGTCACAGAGGACAACTGTCTCCCTGAGTACCGTCACCTCTTTTGTCCCGACCTGCTCCGGTGAGGGCTGAGTCGGGGGGCTGCCCTTGGGAGCGGGATTGGGAGCTGAGAGGCTCGAGGCGCTTCTGGAAGCGTGGCCAGGGAGCTCGGGTCTCCCAGGTACTCTGGTATTTTGATCTTTGCACTGGTCATGATCTGTTTTGTCCAGTGCTAATGTGTATTCCTAATGGTAAAGCTGGGAAGATGGAAGTGAGGGGCGGGAGAAGGGCTTGCATGTTTTGAAAACATTACTCATTTAATTGATAACTATGAATAGAGAATTTTAGGTTAAAATAGATTGTCCTGAAGATCCAGAAAGCATAGGGATGCCGGTTTAAAAAGCAACGTTTCATTTTACAAAAATCATCCACCATGTCAACAATCCAGATCTGATAGACGTGCCCAGTGCAGAGGGTCAAAGTCCTCCCAGAGGCTCTGGCCTCCCCCGAGTTAATGGAAATGTCTTTAAAGAGCCTCCTCTTGTTTTCTTCTCTCAGGGACAAAGTCGCCTTCATCACAGGCGGTGGCTCTGGAATTGGGTTCCGGATCGCTGAGATTTTTATGCGGTGAGCACTACTTTGTGCTCTGTGCCCATCCCCCCATGCTACCCCCACTCCTCCTTGCATGGACCCCGCTGGATCCTGGGATTTCTGGGCAAGATGCTGGGTGTGGGAACTGACTGACAAAGAGCATATGAAAGGGGTGAAGTGCTGTCCTAGGAGAGGCATGATTCCAGGGTCTTCTAAAGGTTAGTCAAGACACGTGGCTCTGGTCTCAGTACTCTCATTTGTACAAAGAGAGAGGGTTGATGTAACTACTGCAGGTCCCCTTGGGGCCTTGCTAAGCCAGGGTCAGGGAGGAACAAGTTGCATGCAGAACACGGTGGTTGGTCTCTTGAGACAAAAGTTCTGTGGCCTCAGACTCAGATCAGCAACTTGTCACCTCCACCTGGGGAGGCCCAGAGTTAGGCTGGGTTTGGGGGAGAGGGAGCCTGTTGATATCCTAGGGACCCTCCCCAGTTTCTCCTGGGCCCTCACTTTTCATACTAGAGAGACGAGTCCCATTGTGTAAGATTTTCATTCATTCCAGGTGAACTTATTTTCTAAACTGGTGGCTTTGGGCATGTTGCTTCTCTGAGCAGAACATGGTTCACTGGTCAGGGTTGTATTGAGTAGGTGGAATCTGCTTAGTAGTTAGTAACTGCTATTTTTATGGTGAGGCTGAGTTTGGCAGGAGGTAAGGCAGAGGAGGCACCCTGGCCTCAGAATGAGCTCTGTGACCTTCACTCCAACCTCACAGGGAGGCGGGGCAGGGACATGTGGGGTTGAGCCAGGGGGAGCCTAGTGCAGATGCCTGGGCCCCACCTCAAAGCTCACAGCTGCTTTGGTGCTGTGCACATGGTGTTTGAGGCAGAGCCTGCATCCCTGTGTGGCTGGGATACCTGGTACCAGAGAGGCCAGCTCAGAAACCCTGGGATGGGACTGAGGGCACTCACCTGAGGTCCCTCAATAGTTACTCAGTCCTGCTCAGACCACTGTGTCCTCTGCCAGCTGTGCTGAAAGCCCTGGGCAGGTGCTTCAGCCTGAGAGAAGGGGGCTCTGCTTATAGCTCTGGGTAGGAGCCCACCTGAGTGTCCCTTGCCACCCTGATACCTGCCCTCTGGCTTTGCAGGCACAGCTGCCAGGTGGTCATCGCCAGCAGAAGCGTTCCAAGAGTGTTGATGGTGAGGTGGTATCTCCTTTGCCTACACTGTCCATGAGTGGCTGTGGAGACCCAGAGCCTGAGGCCTAGAGGATAGTGACACCAAAAGCCACTCTTCCAATATGGAGCTTCAGTGGAAGTGGCTTCCCAGGGACACCATCAGCTTTTTTAAAAATCCAATTATTGGGTCCCGTGAGGGGGCCCTCATTGTTGGGTGGTACTGACACCAAAAGAGATCTCTGAGTTCACCAGGGTTATAAAAGTGATCTACATGTCCTACCCACGAGGAAGTCTCACCACTGCCACAACTGGTCTCTGGGCAGGACTACAGTCAACTGGAGCTGCCATTGACCTGGAGGGTGATGTGCAGGAAGGAACCTGGGGTAGTTGAGGTGGGAGAGTGTGGGATATCTTAGAAATGTTCACTGGGGGTTGTGGATAGAGAGAGTGGTGGCATGCCAGCTGTACCTCCTTAGAATGGGGTCCAGCAGCAAACCCTGGCTTCCCAGCAGAACCTGGGATTCTGAAGGGCTGTTCCTCAAGGCCAAGGTCACTGGGCTGCTGCCCACCTCTCCTCTTTCTTCCTGTCTGGCTTCCAGGCTGCCAGGAAGCTGTCTGCTGCCACTGGCCAGCGGTGCCTCCCTTTATCTCTAGATGTCCGAGATCCCCCAGCCGTCATGGCTGCTGTGGACCAGGCACTGAAGGAGTTTGGGAAAATTGACATTCTCATAAACTGTGAGTCACTGTTGAATGAGGCCAGGGGGTTTCTAATGTGTCAGCAGTACCAGACCTCCCTGCCTTCAATGTCCCAGAACTTCTGTTCTGGATTCCAGGCCACTATATTGGCCTAACCTGCCCCTCCAAGTCATGACAGTGTGAGCTCGGCTGAATCAGAGTCAAACACTCTCAGACCTCCTTCCCTGTCCAGCTTAGACCACCCTGAAGGTCTGTATGCTCTTAACTGTCCAGGGCTACAGCACCATCCGCTGTCTTCTTCCATCTTGCAGGTGCAGCTGGAAACTTCCTGTGCCCAGCCAGCGCATTGTCCTTCAATGCCTTCAAGACCGTGGTGGACATCGACACCTTGGGTACCTTCAACATGTCTCGCGTGCTCTACAAGAAGTTCTTTCGGGTGAGTGTCCTCTTGGGAGGGGGCTCCCATCTTCTGGCAGTCCGCTCACTGCCCTTTTCCCTCCCACCTCACCTGCCCCCTGTGTGTTACAGGACCATGGAGGAGTAATTGTGAACATCACTGCAACCCTGGGTGTCCGAGGGCAGGTGCTCCAAGTACATGCAGGCTCTGCCAAGGCAGCCGTGGGTATGGCACCCGCTCTGGTCTGCCTGCTTGGGTTTCCATTGGGTCCCTCTCCTGCCCATCTCTGGAGGGTGGCAGTATCTGAGTGGGAAGTGGGGAGGCCCAGTCCTGACTTTGAGCCCCTACTCTCATCCAGGTCACCCCAGAAGGCAGAGCAGCCTTGCATTCTCCCTCATGCCTTCCTTCCTTTCATGTAGATGCAATGACACGGCACTTGGCTGTGGAGTGGGGTCCCCAGAACATCCGCGTCAATAGCCTTGCCCCTGGCCCCATCAGTGGCACAGAGGGGTTCCGGCGGCTGGGTAAGGCTCTGGGGCAGCCCAGGCTCCCTGGATGATCCCTTGGGCACAGGCCCCACAGTGCCTCCATGGGCTCCCCTCCCACCTGGCTGGGACAAGCCCTGGACAAATGCCAAGTCCTCATGGTTCTCTGGGGCCAGCAAAAAGTTTGTACCCAACTCAAGTCAGGGCCTTTCATGGTTAACAGACATCTACAATGGACTAAGGATCAGACAGACTTGGGTGGTTGCTCCCTGGAGGGAGAGGCCGCAGAGCTGCTAGGGCTTGATGTGTGAGTCAGACAAAGTTAGGCTCCCATTGAAGCTTCCAGAACCTTGGTTGAATGTACATCAAAACGTCTTATGCTGGTTCCATGGCAGTGTTACTCTGTACCTGGCCTGTTCCAGCTACACCAGAATGATGCTAATAGTGCCCCCAACATTCCCAGAGGTGGCTTAAGGAAAGCTGGGCAGGGGAGGGTAGAGGGCCCTGAGGTCCTGGGTCTCAACAGGGGCTGACCTCCCAGGTGGTCCCCAGGCCAGCATGAGTGGGAAGATCCTGGCCAGCCCCCTGCAGAGGCTGGGGAACAAGACGGAAATCGCCCACAGTGTGCTCTACCTGGCCAGCCCTTTGGCATCCTACGTGACGGGTACTGTGCTGGTGGTTGATGGCGGGACGTGGCTGACGTCACCTAATGACATGAAGACACTGGCGGATTTCGCATCCTTCTCTGCTAAGCTCTAGGTGATGTGCCACTCCTACCTTCTGGGGGGTTGCCTGTGTCCTTGGCTTGCTTCTGAAATCCCCACCTGGTGGGCCAGTGGTCACTATCTCAGTGCTGATGCATTTCCCCTCCACTTCTTGGACATGTTTCTAGATGTATTCTTAGGCACTTTTGGGTTCCACTATCCCAACAGACCAGGCCATATGTAGGGCAAGGCTGGGGACAGGTCTTCTTGGGTAGATGGACAGTTTCAGGAGGGAGCCCAGCCCAATGGAACTGTACCCCAGACCTCAGGGACCCCTGCAAATCAAGAAGGGCATGGCTTGCATGCAGTAGACAAGAACCCCTTCTCTCTTTCGGAGCTCCCCTGGGTGACTGGTGGCCTGAAGGCTGTCTGGGCCCATGGCAATATGGGGGAGGTTGTCATTGCTTCTGCCTTCCCCTTTTCCCCCTAATACTGGTGATGTGGCCATCCCATGAGGCCTGCTTATTCTGGTTCTCTGAGTAGCAGCTTCCTCTGAGGAAGGTTGAGGACCTGCCCATGCCTCTGAATACCTGTTTCCACAAACCTCCTGGGTCCCCATCACAGGGTGGTGATAGGAATGTTCTAGGACTTTGGTTATCCCCTGTCCCATTTGAGGGGGTGGATGTGGTAGAGGGACACCCAGGGAGTTCACAGTTCAGTCACATTGTGAAGCTGAGGTTGGAACAGACTTTCACGATGACCCCTACCCTCCCTGGAGGCAGGTTTGTTTGTGGGTACAGGTGATGCTGAGAGGACCTTTTTCTGAGGCCTTCTGTAGTTTGGTTGCCAACAGACAGGTTCTTAGTACTTCTTGGTGAGGGCAGAAGGGGGCTAATGGTGTCTACCCCCAGGGAATGAGCAAGGATTGACTGCTCCCTACCCTCGTCTGGCCACTTGTGGGTGCTTCCCAGGGCCACATACAACCCCCTAGGCTGTGCAGGAGGTGGACCCTGGTGTCCCTCTGTCCTCTGTGACCTTGGCATTTGCTGGTATTTCTGACAGGAGCTGGATGGCTGAGGTAAAGGAGGCGCTCTGAAGGTGAGGCTTGTCTACAGCCCATTCATAGATTCCTAGAACCTGCCTCTCACCTAGCTGAGAGCTCCGAACTGACCATCCCAGCAAAACACCTGAATCAGAAACTGACCCCTCTTGGAGCTGTGCTGTATCAACATTCCCTCCCCATGGCCCCATCTCCTGTGCATAGGTGGGAGTGACCTGAGGCAGTGAGGCCAGCCTGCTGACCTGCCCACACCACACAGATGTCCTGCCAGGGGGGAGGTCGACATTCCAGAGCTCCTTTGAGAGTGGAGATGCAGCCAAATTGCTGGGATGTATCCCCACCCCACAAACCCAGGGTCAGGGCCTATCCCACTTGCCTGTCCTGCCCAGCCCCAGGTCCTCAAAGCTGTAGGTCCACCCTACAGCTAGGCACTCAGTGTCACCCCTTCTTGTGGGTACTACCCATTTACATAAACAGGTCCTAGAGCCAGAAAATGAATTTTCTTAAAAAAAATAATCTT